>BROG01000288.1:590000-742500 GCA_030159075.1 Atrina japonica
ACGCAAGAATTAATGCATATATATATATATATATATATATATATATATATATATATATATATATATATATATATATATATATATATATATATATATATATATATATTACAATGTTGAATCTATATATTTATGTAAATTAGAAAATAAAACTATAATTGACATTATTTGTCTTGATTTCTCTATGTTTTTGGACATTTCAGACATTATCAAAACTATTAGATAAGGAAATTTAATCGTTAGTTTTTAAAGTTCAGTTGCAGGTACCTGAAGAGATGCTTCCAGTCTTCTAAAATACGGCTCATTAAACAGAATTGAACCTGCTAGGAATGAAATCATACCGGGAAGATTAAATGATCCTATGAAAGAACTGGTAGTATCTCGAATAAAACCTGTAAATAGATAATTAACAATTCTTCAGTACACCGCAACGGTTGTAATTAGTTTTACATAGATAAATTGTTCGCTGCATAAGCAAAAATGTTCCTGGTTTCGAATTGCGGTAAAATGTAGGTGAGAGATAAAGACAAGTCGCTAACAAAAGAGGGTGTCACATATATTTACTCGCAATATTGACTTAGAGGTCAATATAATCGAGATGATTATCAAAATATTGAAGGTTAATTTTAGTAAAACACCGAAATTTGGTTTACATGTACGCTATTGCTTTTCACTTCTTTATTCCCCCGTTGCACCACTGGTTGACACTAATTTGGAGGACCTCCAATAGTTGTATTTTATTAATAAAATGATTTAATATAGAAAAGGTAGAGTATAAATATAAAAAGGATATCTTGTCCAAAAACCTGCTTTGCAGCAACCTCTGAAATGCCATAGAAGCTTCTCTGAAGTATGTCAAATGACATTTTAAAGTAAATTTCTACAAATGCCTTTAGGAAATAAGAAATATCTGCCTATCTATTGCAAAATATTTTATTTAAAGCCCGAAACTTTGGGCGGACGAACAGACTGAAGAATGAACAGACACTCTTAACCAGACATGACAAATGCTACACACTTAATTTATAGAAAGATTAAGAAAACAACAAGAGGTAAAAAAAAAAAAAATGAACGGGTAGATGTATTCTAAAAAGAGGAAATATTACCTGAAAATAAACAAGTATATGATATATTTTTAAATATATAAAAATCTCAGATACCAAAGTATAAATCAATAGGATGTCCAGGACATAGATACAAATCCGGTAAAAATGGACAAACACGGACCTCTGGAAACCAAGAGGTGGGATCAGGTGCCATGGAGGAGTAAATCTAAATATGTTCAAGTTCCAGAAAACAATAAAAATAACCGTATGGACCCTTTTCTATGCTGCTAGCTCATATATAAGAAGAAATGAAGAAAATACCTGTAATGGATGTCGAAACTGATATGGAAAAGCCATGTAAATGACTTCAAGCGCGGTTTTCGATATCTCTGTGTCAATATTTTGTCAGTGAGTAGTTAACTTCTGTATCTGAGATGTTCATATGTTGAACACGCCCTGACATATCGGAGCATTTGTGAAATATGACTACCTCTCTAATCAGACCATATTCAGAACGTTAGTTCCCTCCTCCGCCGTTAAAATCTTTCCGCCACGATGAAAATGAAAAATGATTGTGACTTAAAACGATATTCAAAATTAAAATTCATAATTAAAACAGTGCAATGTCTGTCTTAACTGGAACCCTTTTGCACGTGCTAGTCAACACGATATCAGACACAACCTATATTGAATGCCTTAGAGAACAACCATTATGGTGATTATGACCCCCATGCACACGATTATCTTTTCATGATTGCATATAATCAAATGTTGTTAATGATCAAGCATTGACTTAGATCAAATTTGGCGTTAGTGCTGTAACTATTAGTCTAAAGGTAGACATTGATAAACATAAGTAAACATAGTGCCCCAATCTGTACACAGTAAAATTGGTAAGTATAAGCCATCCCCTGAAAATGTTCCAAAGATATTTGCTTATAATGGCCATGGGATAATTGACATGTGTAACATTTCCTGTGAACCAATACAACAAAATCAAGACCATCAACTTCTGTATTGTAGACACAAATTCACCATCCATCTTTGGCTTGCCATTTTGCCTTGACCTTGACCTTGGTAAGTTGGTTCCAAAATTAGTGTTCTCTCAGAGTATAAAGATGTTTTTGAAGGGGTGGGTGCGAGTGTGTTATACAGACGGTCCCAAATGTACCTCCTGTAGTACACGAGGCGCGCTGTGTATGAATTGCCCTTCGAGACAAACTAAAGACGTAGTCGACCGACTGGAAATGGTCCGAATTATTGCCTAAGCTACTGAACCCACTACTTGGATTCATTCCCTAGTAGTCGTTGAGAAACCGAGTAGTGGTAAACTAGCGCCTAGACATGAATTTTAACAGATAAGGTAAAGTAGGTCAGCAAGTTTATACATTTTCAACCACGTGATAACAAACACATGTACGTTTCTTTGTTCATGAACACCTAAAATGGCGGATTTAAAAGACAAAGTAGTTCTGATCACAGGTAAGTTTGATATCGATTAGATATATAGTGGAACCTCATAATAAAGACCACCTAACTGACTGATTCAAAGTGGTCTGATTAGTGAGGTGGTATCTTAAGTTAAGTTCTGTATCGACTCGATATCAATTTAAGACACTGTAAATTCATGGTCTTAATGGTCAGGTGGTCTCCTAAGTGAAGTGACCTTTAGGCGAGGTTCCACTGTATACATGTATCGTAAAGAATTGTATTGATATTATTCAAAATTTAAACACTTTCTGCATTATTACACTCCTAACGTATCTTCAGGTTTAATGACAGTTTACTTACGCAGTGTTACTGATAAAGGATCAGACCTTGCCTCGTATATATATTTATTACATGCATGTGTAATATACAGTTACAATACAGAGTTCAATACGCCCGTACAATACATAACGTCGTATTGCACTGTAGTTGGATACGGAAATTTCGCCGGAGCTACTTTTTCTAGATGAATTCCATGTCATCCATAATATTTGATGATGTCGTTAAAAGTAGAATGAGTTTTAAATTTGTGTACGCATATAAATAAACAAAGGAACATGTAATAAATAAAAAACCACACAAATGTTTCTATCCGTATCAGCTAGGCTCTCCTTGAATCCACAAGCTAAAACGATCGTGTGGAGTCTGATGATACCGATAGAAGCATATATATATGTATATATTTATAATATATATATATATATATATATATATATATATATATATATATATATATATATATATATATATATATATATATAAGTAGTATATATGGGAGACTTGAGCTCACCCTCTTAAAAGGTTTAAAATATACTTCATTTAAATTTCTCTATGTATCTTTATTCATAGGTATGTTCAGTAGAACATGAAAAAAATAAAATTGAATTTAAAGAAATATTTTCCATAATATAATTTGAGCTTACACCTCTTTAAAGGTTTAAAATATACTTCATTTAAATTTCTCTATGTATGTTATTTTAAAGGTATGTTTACTCAAGTGTAAAAAAAAAAATTGATTTAAAGAAATATTTTCCGTAATATAATAAAAGTAATGGCTAACTCAATTATTATCAATGAATATATAAATCCCATATTGGATTCTCCAATACCTAAATCATTGTCGTTACAAAACCCGTTAATACCGGAATCTATATGGAGGAATGTTGCTTCTGAAAAGTTCATTAAAAAATCTAATAGATTTAACGATTGGGGAAAAAAGAATAATACCACCAAACCCAGACAACGTATCAGTAATTACATTAAAAAAGAAATTGTTTGAAAAAGATAATTATATCGTTTTGACAAAATTTCTACACGTTCAAATAAAAAATTCTCAAAGTGGTCTGATTAGTGAGGTGGTATCTTAAGTTAAGTTCTGTATCGACTCGATATCAATTTAAGACACTGTAAATTCATGGTCTTAATGGTCAGGTGGTCTCCTAAGCGAAGTGACCTTTAGGCGAGGTTCCACTGTATACATGTATCGTAAAGAATTGTATTGATATTATTCAAAATTTAAACACTTTCTGCATTTTTACACTCCTAACGTATCTTCAGGTTTAATGACAGTTTACTTACGCAGTGTTACTGATAGAGGATCAGACCTTGCCTCGTATATATATTTATTACATGCATGTGTAATCATACAGTTACAATACAGAGTTCAATACGCCCGTACAATACGTAACGTCATATTGCACTGTAATTGAATACGGAAATTTCGCCGGAGCTACTTTTCTAAATGGATTCCATGTCGTTAAAAGTAGAATGAGTTTTAAATTTGTGTACACATATAAATAAACAAGGAACATGTAATAAATACAAAACCACACAAATGTTTCTATCCGTATCAGCTAGGCTCTCCTTGAATCCACAAGCTAAAACGATCGTGTGGAGTCTGATGATACCGATAGAAACATATGTAGTTTTGTATCTATCTATCTATCTATCTATCTATCTATCTATCTATCTATCTATCTATCTATCTATCTTTATATTTGTGTGTGTGTGTTTGCGTGTATATGTGTTAATTATTAATGTTCCTTGTCGCAGAACAAATCGATAATAAAACGATTTGAAAATGTAACATATTTGTGTTTTATTCTGTTCTTCTGTTACGCTTTCGGCGGTAGGCTCTTCGGACAGAATTTGATAGCTATGTAGTAATGTATTGTAACATCACGCTATTGTTATGTCATGTTTTTGCATACCGGGGTATTTTACATTGACTGATAGTTAAGTATATTTTGTGCTTCCGGAAAAATATTGTCGATAAATATTATCTTCTGTGATGGTTTTAAAAATTCAATAAACTATTCTTCTTTTGCTTTGCGTAAATTTTCATCATCGTTTCTAATTTTATAAAAAAGGGAAATAATTTAAATTTCCCTTTTCCGTACTCATCCAAATGTTTAAAGCACGCTTGATGTGCTGTTTGTGCACCCGGACCCTGTCTATCAACCTACTGGTTCATCCGACATAAACATCGTTGCAAGTCGGAATATAAATGTCATTACCATAAATGACACAGAATACAAAATCACACAGTGTGCCGACGATACTTCTATTATTCTTGATGGTACAGAAAGGTCAGTAATAGAAGCCAGAAAAGAAATTAAAACTTTATATAAAATGTCTGGTTTGAAAATGAATTTATCCAAAACTCAACTAGTATATATAGGTAGTAAAAAGTATTCAGAAGACAAACTCTGTCAGGATCTTAATTTTATTTGGACAAACCAATTTACAATAATACATTTTGATGTAGCTGTATCCAGAATAAAAGTTTTAACTATGAAAAAAACTTGGTAAAATAAAATCTATTATAAAGCAGTGGAGTAATTGTTCTCTCACTCCACTAGGTAGGTTGACGATAATTAAAACATTACTTATATCACAGTTAAATCATCTATTCATTGCGTTACCAAATCCAAATGATATATTTGTTAATGAACTTAAAATAATTTTATTTAAATTCAAATTCCCATGTAACTCTAAGACTGATAGAGTAAAATGTGAGGTTATGACACAAGAATATAAAAAGTGGGATAAAAATGATAAACTTCCTGGATACGAAGTCTAATTAGAGATATTAATTCAACTAGCATATATAGGTAGTAAATAGTATACAGAAGACAAACTCTGTCAGGACATATAATATATTTGATATTAATAAAGTCTTAAATGTAGGACCTGGATATTCAGAAATAATACCACAGAACTTAAAAAATAAATTTTGGAAACATGTTTGAAACCATGGTCTGATTTACAAAGACAAACAGAAATAGAACTGGGGAAAGAATATATTGCACAACAGTTACGGTATAACAATTAGAATAAATAACCAGTATACATTAACTCTCTCTTTCAAATTTGTAATAACCAAATAAATGATTTACTCCCAGTAAACGGAAATTTCTTCAGTCATGAAGGATTTCAAAATATAGATAATACTCAAATACTTTTTAAAAACAATTTGTCCTTGATACGGCAATACGTAGAAATATACAAAATAAAAAGAAGAAATACTTTCTAATCCCGTTATTCCAAAATACCTAAACATTCTTATAAAACCTAAAAAAAAAAAAAGGATCCTGTGAAATATATACAATTTTGTCAAATAAAAATTATGTACCCACGGCAGACAGAAAATGGAATGATATATTCTTTTTAGATGACAAAAAATGGAATAATATTTACCATTTCAATAATTTGCGTCTACCAAACTGCGATAGTTTCAATACAGGATTAACCATTTTATTCTTGGCACAATTAATATATTATACAAAATTAGTAAAAGCGACTCACAACTTTGTTTTACCTGTAAGTCAGAAAATGAATCTATAAATTTTATAAACATAATACCAAAGTTATAATGCTCAAGACGATATCGTTTCTGTCAATTAGACCTCATCAGTTGAGCTTCACTTTAAAAAGTATGTGTTTTTTTCTAAAAATAAAGTGGTATCATACAAGGCCAAATAAAACCTCTAAACGTATATCCGAAATCCGTCTTTGAGTAACCACTTTAAAAAAAACTGACTATCTTAGCTTTAAAAATTATTCGAATTTAAATGATGTTAACAGTGCCAAATATTACTTTAGTATAACATTAACATCTGGTACCGAAATACCAGGTACTAGGTTTATGTATACCCTCGGGGACTCAAACGGTCCACCAGCAGTGGCAACGACCTAGTGGTTATAAATATTATAAACATAATACCATAGTTATAATGCTCAAGACGATATCGTTTCTGTCAACTAGACTTGATTTGCTATGGGATTGATCAAAAGTTCAAGATTTTATTACAACATTTTTAGAATTTTGTGCTGAAAAGAATATTATTTTTGAGACGGAAATTCATACTTGGCTCTCCAACTGAGGACTTCAAATGTTATAATGATATATTACTACAGTAAACAAAGTGTTTGAAAGATACTCCTAACTTCGGAAGTCTGATTTTTGATATGAAAAATGTATTTATTACATAGAAAATAAGTGCAGTGAGAAAAGGGCAATTAGAATTTTTCGACAATAAATGGAATACTTGGTCCTTTCTAGAAACATTTTGATTCGATGTATATATTGTATTACATATATTATGTTAATATTTACTAAATTATGACATATACATGCATACTCACAGTATGTACATGTTATATCTATGTATGCAACTGTGTGCTGGTGTTATATGTAAACTCTTGAATAAAAAAAATTATAATGAACAAAATCACCAAAAAAGTCCATTAGAACAATTGCGAATCTAGAGTGGAATCGGTGTCTACAGATAGCATGCTACAGTTGTCGCAAATGGTACACGGAATTCCTTAGAGTCCGGTGAAAAGGCCAAATTCGGTGAAAAAGGCAATGTTCGGTGAAAATGTCATTAAGTAAAATTTAACACTATCATTGGATATCTATAATTCCATTACATCTAGGCGTTTTTTAAAATTTCAAATGAGTCCTCAAGACTAACAATACGTTAAAATAATTATGTACTAAATGTTGCATTTTTAAAGTTTTTCCTACAGTTATTGTAGAAAAATATCAATAAAGCTAATATCTGATCTTTAGAATTACTTTAATAGTTTCTTAGATGAAACTTTATGAAATAAATATGACTATGTGTTGCCTTTTATTTGTAATGCCGTGATAAAAATCTGAGACTGATTTCATTCAAGATATCCTTATTATTTACAGGGTCCAGTGCTGGAATAGGAGAAGGGATTGCATTGCACTTTGCAAAACTTGGTTCCAAACTTACTCTGATGGGGCGTAATAAAGAAAATCTACAAAAAGTTGTCGAGAAGTGTAAATCGTTTGGACTAGATGACACACAGGTTGATATTAGTAAGAGAGAGAGAGAGAGGAGAGAGAGAGAGAGAGAGAGAGAGAGAGAGAGAGAGAGAGAGAGAGAGAGAGAGAGAGAGAGAGAGAGAGAGAGAGAGAGAGAGAGAGACAGAGAGAGAGAGAGAGAGACAGAGAGAGAGATTACGCACAGTGCAATGGTAGATTGTTCGATCAGAAAGTTGAACGTTACTTGTTTGAATTTTTTACCTTTAGGAAATCGCCAAATGTATGCATATGTCACCAAACATTTATCTATATTCCTTATCAAAATATTGGCGGTGGTTTAGGAAAAATGACAGTAAACTGTACAATTGTAAATTCCAGTAGCGGTGTAAATCATATACTAAAAATTCAAACTTATACAAAATTTAAAGGCGTAACACGTTTTCAAATTCATAGTATCAAAATATAAAACTCTTCTTGTCTTAAAACAATTCCGCATAACGAATTAAATGTAAATCGCTTTGGCATAATCGGCAATTGTATTTTCACCATAATTTGTACTCGCCAACTCATGGTTATTATTTATCCCAATACGTATTTTGTCAATACCACACTGATGCAATATATTAATACACTGTAGCGGATGTTATTTCCCATAAAATACTATATATATATATATATATATATATATATATATATATATATATATATATATATATATATATATATATATATATATATATATATATTTATAATATTTATTTATATATATTGCGTTTGGAGACCAGGGCTTGGCACCATAAAACTTAAGAATTACTTAAGTTTAAAAATTTTACTCAACTTTTGTTAATCCTGAAATCTGATTGGCTGAGCAGGCAAAGTTGAGAATATTCTCAGACTTGAGTAAATTCTAAATTTTTATGGTGCTAGACCCTGGTCTTCTATGGGAATCAATTGTGTCCCTTTAATGGCCGACCTGTATATTTATTTGAAGCAGACTTCATTCAAAAAACTTTTGAATCAAAATATCATGGAGTAAAATCCGAAAGTTCACCAATTAAGAAAAATATAATATTCATTCAGGCAAAATAACAAAAGGTCCACAATTTTTATGCGAAATAACGAGTTTTCTGGGTCACAAATTAGAGTCCTTTTGAGAAACAATTATCGTTGTTTCGTCCTTTTACCAGACGTAGAACTTTCGAAGCGAAAAGTCAAAACAAATGAAAGTATGTAATGGCACAAATCAGTCCTCGTACAAAACAGATTTTATGTTTGACAAACAGGTTGTCGTAAAATTTTACTTTTTTGCCAACTTATTTTTTTTTTAAGTAGAGGTAGATTTTGTTAACTTGGTCTTCAGAAAATTCCAAATTCTCGCTTTTAATTCTTTGCAGATTGTAAGTGTTGTTGGAGATATGAAATCGTCGGAAATCAGAGAGACTCTAATCAAAGAGACTGTAGACAAATTTGGACGACTAGACGTTCTGGTAAATTAGTGAAATAATTTACTATATAAATTTAATGTAAACAATTGGAAGTATGAAAGCGAAGACGATACTAGGTAGCAAAAATGATACCTTGAATGTAACCACTAGTGTTTATTTCCCAGTATCATGTTACAAATGCAGACTGGTAAAATATAGAGTTGTCTATCATATAACGAGGCTTATCATATAAAGAAGTACCACGTATGCAATTCAATGTACTATGTTTCACTAAATGAAATTCTGAGTTTCCTCCTTAATGGCGGTTGTTGAGTCTGCTGCCCACACTTTTGTTATTTGAATCTGACTGTTGAATCGGAGCGGATATGACCGGTCAATAAACTTAGGATTTTCAGAGGTCCGTATTTGTTAAATGTTCACCAGATCTGTATTGTGTCATCTGAACACCCTGAAGGGTTATACTTTGGTACTTTGTTATTTTCACATTATATAATTTATAAAGAAAAACTTAACCCTTTAAACCCTACAGGCCATAATAGACTGGTCTATACAATCGACAAGAACATACCATCTAGATATTTAGGGTTGAAAGGGTCAAGTAATCAATATAATTTGTTAAAATAATGATTTACGCCACACTCAGCAATTTTTCAGTTTAATGACAATGGCCAGATTTTAATGGCGAAAGACAGAACTCGGTTTCAATATGTACGGGAAAAAGACCACCTAGCTTCCTCATGTAAACCGACACTGACTAGAAGTGGCAAATTTTATGCTTTCAAGTGCGATACGCTAACCACTTCATAAACTATATAACAATGGATTAAAAAAAACATGGTGGACAGACTGGATGCCATCACTTGTACTGAAAGTGGTGACGCACACATTGCACTTTCATAACATATCAAAGTTGGTAAATACGACTGATTTTCAGTAATTCGGTTGGTATTTCATGCTAGTTAGTCATGAATACACGTTGAGCTACTGTTAAATTTTCACCATATGTATATGTCCAAGTCTATACACATTTATAATTTGCAGGTCAATAATGCAGCTATTTCGTTGATGGACACGGCAGGTTTTACCCCAGAACATGAGTATGATGAGATCATGAACGTTAACCTCAAAGCTGTTTACTTTTTAACACAGCTAGCCATACCACATCTGAAAGAGACAAAAGGTATTCTGGGTATATCAATATATTGATCCAAATTATGTTTGAATGAATATTAGAATTTTAGATAATCCAGCAATATATAGGTGTCAACACACTGTGTGGTGTAGGTGTGGTTCATATAGTATTTTACCCTTCTATAATTACTAATCTAGTACTATTCCTATTTTCGGTGAGAATATGATATTTAGCACAATTTATAGTGAAAGTAGCGACATGCCAACAGAGGACGATATCTTCTTCCGGACACCTGCTGCATTTCTGTTTGGGATTTGGAATTGTTATTGTTGTAAAGACCATTTGTTTACCCGTTTGTCGTGTCATTATTGACTTGAAATTTCGGTTATCAATTTCTACTTCTCCATTTTTACTTCTTATCGCTTTTGTTTTTTTTTTCTTGCATAGGATATTTATCTGTAACAGAATGTGGGAATTCTATTACCAGTAATTGCTTTTTCCACGTGCGGAAATCCTATATTAACGAGAAAAACCTTTTTTAATTTTTCAACTACTTATCCAATATCAATATGGACAAATTGGGACCATATTCAAAAGTTTCATTTTTTAAACTTTTCCAAGAATCTGTGCCGTCTCTGTACAAATGATACGTTCAATATATTCACGTAGTTCGACATAAGTAATTACATAGCACAGGTAAAAAGTTCATTTTACCAATAGCTTATCGCAATTTTATTAGACATTGAATATTGAATGCCTTATTATCAAAATTTCATCGTTATTGCTTCATAACATTGTGTTGCTACTTTTTCAGGAAACATTATCAACTTTTCCAGCATAGTAGCAACAGCTATGGTCAGTTTTGTTTGTTTCTTTGTCGTGTGTGTGTGTGTGTGTTTTTTCTTTTCTTTTCTGTTCTATATGGGGATTTATGTGTGTTACAGTGTGCCTGGTGTTTGATGTGTGTGTGTGTGTGTGTGTGTGTGTGTGTGTGTGTGTGCGTAACCATTTTGACCCAAATTACACGTACTGAACTCGGCCATTGTCCAACGTAGAATTGCGAATGCCCATTGCATTGCTAGTTTATTATTTCATCAATAGTGCGATATATATTTTTTCACTTCGCAAATTTAAACCCGAGTTTTAGAATATCTAAATGGTGTATTTGAGGGCTTTGGTATATATTTGCTGTCATTTGGTATTAAAGAGATATTCCAGGATAAAACGTAATAAAAACATTTTGCCTTCACATCAGGAATTCTTCTGCTGCGTCATGACTTCTTTAGACAGTAAATGTACAGGTAAATGTACAGGTAAATACAGCTCTGTGTTGATTGTCGACTCCTGCAGCTGAAATATGAAAGTCTTGATGTTTTCCATCACCAATACAGTGGAACCACGCCTAAATACTACATCCCCATTGGGGTATAACCTAATATTTACGACTGCAAATGTTCTGTCTCTTGAAAATTTCCTATTAATGTTTTGTATAAGAACAGATCCTTACTAAAGAGATCATCTCGATAGTAAGACCACTTTTTGTCAGTCAGCGAGGTGCCAATGTATTTCGAATTTCGTAATTATAATTTAACATGAAAGCTACAGCTGTTGTATTTCTTATCAATTCAAATGGTTTATTATTTCATTACAGTATCCGAACCTGTGTGTATACTCAATGAGCAAGTCAGCCATAGAAACGTTCACAAAATGTTTAGCATTAGGTGAGTTAAGGCTATACACAATTTCTATCTATCTATCTATCTCTCTACCTATCTATCTATCACCTCATCTATGCTCTTCATCCAATGTGGGACATAAGACCTTGACAAGTTCTCGCTCCTCTGTCCTTTGCCATGTGCGGTGCTTGTCCTAAGGCGTATCTCATCTTCTCCATCTGGGTAAAGGTCTGCCAGGTTAGATGTATCTTTTGCAGTCTGTCATTTATCATTCTTATCACTTGGTCCAACCATCGGAATCCTCTCTTTATGCATATATATATATATATATAAAGTGTTAGTCAGATTGATCGAGTCTACTAGTTTGGGCTGAGTATGATAAACAGAATGTAGGGTAAAATCGCCCCATTATGACTAAATGGTTTTTGGAGTGATCCCCCCAGTCTCTCTTGTGTTGGGAAAAGATATCTGCTTGCAGTATGCGGAAAAATATAAGTTATACTTTTTCTTTTTGACTGATATCAGCAACCCTTTTTTTAATTCAGACAACAATTTACTTTACAAATCAACGTTTAAATTTCTTACCAAATGTACTGAGACTTTATACATCTGTCATTATGTCTACCTTTTTGCCTATCTATCTAAAGTAACTGTGTCAACCGCAAGTAAACTGGTAAAACGTTCTCACTAAATCAACTTCCTATCGAAGGAGGCTCGAATCCGCGCTGGCTAGAGAAAAAAAAAACAGGTTTAATTTTCGATTATCTAAGTACTTGGTCGCAAGGGCCCCTGGACATATATAATTGCTATTGCTATGTTTTGTAAATGTCGTCATGGTTTTTAATTCAGTTGACAAAGACAAAGAAATATTCAAACCCAAACGTATATCATTATTCTATATCATATTGTACTATTGTGAGAGTCTATATACATGTATTGTATATCTGGACATTTTCACTTCCGTTTAATTTCCCCCGTTTTCCTCCTTGGATGAAATGGCGAATTTACTATGAGCATATATGTTATCCTTGAGACTGTGGTAATTGAGGGCGAATTTGAAACAGAATGATTATGTTATCTGTCATGAAATGGCGGCCAAAATAACCAGAAGCTAAAATTTTGCAGTTATACAGTAATAACCAAACAAATTTTGTAATCAGCATCAAACGTCTTTTTTCTCTACAGAATTGGCTCCGACTGGTGTCCGTGTCAATGCAGTCAGGTATGTATGACCTTTATACACTCAACAACAACTACCAAAATTATGCTTTTACAAACGGTGTAATATAAGAATCGATTTCTTTTCACATTAGCAGGAAAATTAAATAAGTAAGGAATAAATATGAGAAAAAAGCAATCTATAAATCTATACACTAGGTCGGTGTTTGTCCAATGTGTACTAGATTTGTGTATTGTATTTGTATCCTAGACATCCTGAAGATTTATACTGGGGTATTTGTGTTTATATAAATTCCATTCCGTTTTGGGTTTCGCGTTTGTTCTTCGCATTGAGACAGTTGTTATATCTAAAACATCGTATTCTACTGGACATGTAGTCTTCATTATTCTATAATGTAAAACATACAAAATATATGCTGGATTTCGGCTATACTTTTAGAGATATTATTTGGCCTTGTATGATACCACTTTCTCTTTAGAAAATACACATACTTTTCAAATTGGAGCTCAACTGATGAAGACAGAAACGATATCGTCTTGAGCATTATCACTTTGGTATTATGTTTTTAATATCTGTAACTGGACATGTTATAAATTAATGCCCTACAGTTGTCAAAAATGATGTAAAGAATTTCCCATTTGAAGAAAACTTCAGAAATTTTGTTCCAATACCTACTCCAAGTTTGAGTACCGTAGTATGAATCTCATTAGTATGACTCAAACGTTTTCAATCGAATGATGAAAAATAATAAAGTATTTCATATTCAGTCAGATCCAGAAATTTTACAAACTATGACAGAGACATACTAATAAAATAAAATTGGAGCTCTGAATAGATTTGGTGACATACTTGTATATTGTCTCAAGAACCTCCTTTTGATTGATACTTTGGTATCTGTGATTTTATATTGGAAGGTAACATATGAAAACGACAGATACAAGCGTAGTAATTTTCAATATGTCCACGAGACAATATAAAAATCGGGTGAACCTTGACAAACACGAATCACTGGAAACGAAGAGAAAGGTGCCTTGAGTCTAAATCATCTCCCGCTGCGATTCCACAGTAAAATTCAAATTAAATAAGTGGGTATCAAATCCTTGTAACCTTTGGTACAGACGATTCAATAAACGAGTAGGTAACTAAAATTTCATTTACGGAAATAGAGTAATTGCAAATGTTGAAAATGGACGAGAGGAAAGCCGAAATCATCGCGCTCGTCGTACAGTAAAGCTATCAACCTCCCGTCCGTGTCTATAGCAAGCAAAATGTCCAATTAAGAAGTGTGTGTGTCCGATTCTGCTCTAACCCCATCCCACCGGGATACGTTACATCGAGATAAACATTACATAAATCTACCGATACTCACTTTGCCATGTTTGTCCATGTTTAACTGAGGTACTGAGTTATGTAGTCAAGGTAATTTGATTTTTAAGGAACAATAAAACTGTACTACTTCTGCCGTCAGTGACCAAGAACAAATAGAGGACCCGAATAGACTACACGAACACGTTATACTCCATTCGAAGAACATCAACTCAATATACATGTGTTTGCATTTGTAATTGTTTGCAAAGCTCTTTATCTTCGGGTGTCCGGGTAGCGCAGTGGTTAGCGCACTCGCTTTTCACCAATGCGACCCGGGTTCGATCCTCGGATTGGGCAGGGAAGTATGTGAAATGGTTACCAACCCGGATACGCTCCTGTCCTTCGGACTGAGACAGTAAAAACCGAGGTCCCGTGTCACAGTGAGTGTCTGCACGTTAAAGAACCCTCACTGCTCAATGGCCATAGGTGTCGAGCATAGGCCAAAATTTGAAGCCCTTCACCGGCATTGGTGACGTCTCCATATGAATGAAAGATTCTTGAGTGGGACGTTAAACAACAATAAACAAACAAAAAAAGCAAAGCTCTTTATCTTCGAAATCGTAAATCAAAGTTATCCACGCAAACTCAATTTATGAGCCTTTAATCATTACCTGAATAAACATACTTAATGAAACAATTAATTCAGAAAAGACAATCTTCACATGTTTGATAATGTAATCGAACACACATTTTATCACATTCTCGTCTCTTTGTCATATGACAAAAATAATCATTGTGACAGCTTATATCACTTTAAGTTCAATATCATTAAACGTACATCAAATTTACACACACACACACACACACACACACACACACACACACACACACACACATATATATATATATATATATATATATATATATATATATATATATATATATATATATATATATATATATATATATATATATCTTTTTTATTCAACAGTCCTGGTCCAATACACAGTATGATCTTTAGACGTGGAAATGCTCCTTTTTCCGAGGAACAAGCCTATAATGAGGTAAGATCGATATTTAATCACAGGTATGATAGAACTACAATAGAAAGTGATTTCAAACTACACATTCTGCACTTGATTCTTAAACGCCATAAAACCAATATAAGCAGATTCGATATGTGATTATGTAAATGCTTAACCGGTAATTACTGTAATTTCAATTTCAGATATTCCATATTATTAATATTTATATTATACCTAAGAGGTTACAAAATGTTGCATATATATTAAGTATAACGTAATCAATAAAAAATGCTTTTTTTCATTCAAACAAATTTTACAGGCGATGGAAAAAGTCAGAGAAATCGTGCCCATTAGAAGGATCGGATATCCAAAGGATGTGGCAAAGGGCGTTGCATTCCTAGCATCTGAAGAACAAGCCTCATTTATTACTGGTTCAGTGATGACTATAGACGGAGCAATGAATCTTCTAACGCCATCTGTTGTACAAGAAATGTGAAATCGAGAATTCTATAGTTGCATCGCTTTCATAGTTTTGTATTGTATATGCGAACATTCAAAGCATTTATGCATCCTGTTTACTTGGATATCTTAATCGTCACCTGGAAAGTTTCTTATCTCCTAATTGAATTCATATATGATTCCAATTCCAAAAACGTAATTATTGATATTAAAAATGTTTTCAGAAATTTATTTCAAATCGTGTCATGCTTGTTTTATGCTTTCTCATTGAAAAAAGTAATATCCATTCATTTTTGCATGTGTTCCAGACATTCACCGGATTACTAGAGTCTGTTACGTGTACGTTCATATCATATACAATTGCATCCTACGTGCTGATTAATCGTTGCTTCGCGGTTTTATTGCATTTAAAATAAACATTTTGTCAAATATCCGGTCATCCTTTGCATGTTTTATATATATATATATATATATATATATATATATATATATATATATATATATATATATATATATATATATATATATACACACCAATGATGAATCTTTATACTTATGTAAATATTATAAACATACTACCAAAGTTATAATGCTCAAGACGATATCGTTTCTGTCAATTAGACTTCATCAGTTGAGCTCCAATTTAAAATTTATTTTCTAAAGAGAAAGTGGTATTATACAAGGCCAAATAATATCTCTAAAAGTATAGCCGAAATCCGCCTAAGAGTAACCACTGTAAAAAAAATGACTATCTTAGCTTTAGAAAAAAGTTTGAATTTAAATGATGTTAACAGTGCCAAATATTACTTTAGTATAAGATAGACAGCTGATACCGAGATACCAGGTACTAGGTTTATGTATACCCTCGGGGACTCAAACGGTCCACCAGCAGTGGCAACGACCTAGTGGTTATAAATATTATAAACATACTACCAAAGTTATAATGCTCAAGACGATATCGTTTCTGTCAATTAGACTTCATCTGTTGAGCTCCAATTTAAAATTTATTTTCTAAAGAGAAAGTGGTATTATACAAGGCCAAATAATATCTCTAAAAGTATAGCCGAAATCCGCCTAAGAGTAACCACTGTAAAAAAATGACTATCTTAGCTTTAGAAAAAAGTTTGAATTTAAATGATGTTAACAGTGCCAAATATTACTTTAGTATAAGATAGACAGCTGGTACCGAGATACCAGGTACTAGGTTCATGTATACCCTCGGGGACTCAAACGGTCCACCAGCAGTGGCAACGACCTAGTGGTTATAAATATTATAAACATACTACCAACGTTATAATGCTCAAGAAATTAAAAAATAGAGATATAATTGACATTATTTGTCTAATTCTCTATGGTTTTGAACATTTCAGACTTTATCAAAACAAGTACCAAAACATGACATCTTTCATGTAATTTCGCTACGAATACTGTACAATACTGTACAGTTGCTTATTCCAGAAGCGGTGTAAATCAGATGTGGATACTAAAAAATTCTAAACAGCTTTTAGAAGATTTGAAGTCACATAATTTTTCTCGAATTCACAGTATCAAAACATATGACTTCTCTTCTCTTCTCTTTACAGAGCTATTCGACAAAAAAATTAAAAGAAATACTTTTTGGCATCTTAGGCAACTGTTTTTTTCACTAAAGGTGGTACCCAAAAATTTAAATATCGAGTGACTGGCTATCAGGATACTTATTTTGTCCAACACCACTCTGATTTTACACATAAATACATTTAAGTTGATATAAAAAAAATTTCTGATAGACAATATATTTGTAATATTCGGAGACATGGTCTTTCAACAAACTGTCGGCATTCCTATGGGAACCAATTGCGCCCTTTATTGGCCGACCTGTTCCTTTATTCATAAGAATCAGAATTCATTCAGAAACTGCTGAATCAAAAGAAGAAAAAGTTAGCGGTGTCCTTTAAATTGACATTTAGATATATCGATGACGTTTTGTCAATTAATAATGACAATATTCATACATATGTTAATGCGATATATCTTAGCGAAGTAGAAATTAAAGATACAACAGAATCAAGCACACATGCTTCATACTTAGACATTTTAACTACTAAAGACATAGACGTGAAATTAGTAACTAAGCTATACGACAAACGCGACGATTTTGACTTTCCCCATCGTAAATTTTCCACATTTAAGTCCTGCATATGGAGTTTATATTTCATAAAGGATCCGATATGCCAGGGTGTGTTCAACATATGAAGATTTCATATAGAGAGGTATACTACTCACTGACACAGGGATATCGAAAACCGCGTTTGATGTCAACGTTCTGCAAATTTTACAGTCGATTTGAAATGTTGAGTTGCCTTTTCGTTGACGGTTTTTCATTTGGACTTCACTGTGGACTCACGGCGGGTGTTACCGGTCGACAGGGGATGCTTACTCATGCATGGCACCTGATCCCAGCTGTTGGTTTCCAGAGATCCGTGTTTATCCATTTTTACCAGATTTGTATCTATGTCCTGGACAGTTTATTGATTTATACATTGGTATTAGAGATTTTTTATATTCGTAATGATCATTGAATCGTCTCGTCTTTTTGCGACCTGGTTTTTTAACTCTTGTTTAGATTTTTTCTATGATTTTTGAATCATGGTTGATTGGACCGATAAACCTGAATTTATTTCTCCTATGTGACACCCTGACCCTGCACTGGATTTTTACGAAGTCAGCGTGGTTGTCTAATGCTAATTCTGCTTGTATAGTATATAAAGGGTACCCTCATGGCTAATAATGATTGGTTTGTATGCTTGGTATATTTCTGCTAATTTAATCATTTTAAGGTAAAAGTAATATATTCCTACAGGACACCTGATCCCATCTGTGGATTTTCTGGAGATCCGTGATATATTCGTCTCCTGAATGGTGATTACTTTCAGAGTTAACAAAGACATCATAATAGGTAATGACATCATCTGTTGGGCTTCTGTTTGAAATAGATATTCTAAAGGGAAAGTGGTATCATACAAGGTCAAATAATAAATATCCATGCATAGCCAAATCCGTCCAAGAGTAACCACCGCAGAAAGATGACTACCTTAGTTTTTGAAGAATTTTAGAATTTCAATGGTGTTATCAGCACAAAATATTACTTTAGTATTTCATAATCGCGAATTATTTCGAGTCAAACCCCAAATCCTTTTTTTGTCGAGCTCGAGTTTGAGCTGAACCTCGAGTCAGCGTCTATAAACTCCTAGTTAGGTCACCTGATCACATCTGTTGATTTTCTGGAGATCCCTGTATCCGGTCATCAACATATTTGTCTCCTGAATGGTGAATACTTTCAGAGGTATTATATATTCTAACAAAGACATCATAATAGGTAATGATGACGGTATACGCCAGGTACTCAATACAAATGCCGTAGAATAATGAATAAACAAAAATAAAACTAAATATTATAAACATAATACCAAAGTTATAATGCTCAAGACGATCGTTTCTCCCAATTAAGACATCTGTTGGACACATGTTTGAAATAGATATTCTAAAGGGAAAGTGGTATCATACAAGGTCAAATAATAAATATCCATGCATAGCCAAATCCGTCTAAGAGTAACCACTGTAAAAAGATGACTACCTTAGTTTTTGAAGAATTTATAATTTAAATGGTGATATCAGTGCAAAATATAACTTTAATATAAGACAATCATCTGGTACAGAAATACTAGGCACTAAGTTTATGTATACCTTCGGGGATTCGCAGCAGATTCTGAACTACACATTGTTCTTAGCTGTTACCGTGTCAATGCAAAAATTCAACCCTCAAACACAAGCATATTGTTCTTTGTTTATTTACCAATACAGAGTACTTTTTACTTTTATAAACCCCTGACCGTGACTGTTCTTTTCCTAGGAGCTTGATACGAAAAAATACAGATGTAAAGATTCTAGTTGTAAATACAGTAACCTTGTCACGATTTAAATTGTAAATAGATCCCCCTTGTCATGACAAACATCGCAGCACGTTAGATAACCTTCCCCGCAATTTCATACATACATAGAAGAAATATGTGTGGTTCTTCACTGATAGCTATCCGTATAGTAAGGTGGTGTTTTTACGCCACACTTAACAATTTCTCAGTTATATGGTGGCGACCAGTTATACGTGGAGGAGAATTTGCAAAATATTAACTTTAAATGCGAAAGACCCGTGACGCAACGATTTATTCAGGAAATAGTTCGCTCTTGCTTATGGAATGAATGGTTATTTTTATAATTTTCAATGTTGTTTGACGCCAAACACATGCATCCCTTGTTGACCTGTCATATCCGCCTTGAGTCCACAGTCAAATTTAATTGAAATAAGTGTGGAATAGATTCTCGTCACAATTGGTACAAACAACTCCACCAGGTTACTCAACATTTCATTTAGTGTTACAGAGTAATAGTAAACAGGACAATTATACAAATCGTAAAATGTGAGGAACGCTGACATTGTTTTAGATATCCCTGCAACAATACCTTATCAATAAGCAGGTTACCTCTGTGTTTGAAATGTTTTCCTATCTTATTGATAATTTGTTACTCACTTTCTTTCACAATTTAACCAGTACAAACGCAACTCTCATAAACTGAGTAAGTGAAACAGTTCAAAATTAGCATATTCAAAGTTATTATCTTTGATATTTACAGCTGTTACAACATTGGTAAAATGATTTTGCAGTTACCCATATTCTAAGAATTGAATCCTTAATATACCTTGGTGAATTCGAGCTATGGTGACGGTTATTTTTATTTGCTAGAAAATAAAATACTTCACAGGAATCTCCGAAGCAGAATCCGGGTGATGTGATTGGTTGGAATATCATCTCTCTTCCAGAACAGAATAGAAAAATGACAATAACAAAAGTCTTTTGTTAGATAAGGAAATTTAATCGCGAGTTTTTAAAGTTCAGTTGCGGGTACTTGAAGAGATGTGATTCTCTTTTCTTCCAGTCTCCTAAAATACGGTTCAGTAAACAGAATTACACCTGCTAGGAATGAAGTCATACCGGAAAGGTGAAATGATCCTACGAAAGAACCGGTAGTATCTCGAATATAACCTGTAAATAGATAATTAACAATTAATTCTTCAGTACACTGAAACGGTTGTAATTAGTTTTACATTGATAAAACTGTTCGTTCGCTGCACATGAAGGTTAATTTCTTGTAAATCATTTCTACTGTAACACCGAGCTTTGGTTTGCATGTTTACTGCGTTTCACTTCGTTTTTCCCCGTTGCAACACTGGTTGACCTCCAATAAGTATAAATCAATAGAATGTCCAGGACATAGATACAAATCCGGTAAAAATGGTCAAACACGGACCTCTGGAAACCAAGAGGTGGGATCAGGTGCCATGGAGGAGTAAGCATCCCCTGTCGACCGGTCACACCCGCCGTGAGTCCACAGTCAAGTCCAATGAAACACGTGAGGAGTGAATCCTCGTCACAATTGGTGCAGACGTCTCAACAACCGCCAACGAAAAGGCAACTCAACAATTCACTTAGTGAAACAGAGTAGTCGCAAATTTTATAAATAAAATTATTTAAAGGCCCATGACCGGCTAATATTGGACTACATGAAATATCGTAAAAAGTTCTCCGATTCACACATTATACAATTTAAAGACATACTGGTAAAAACTAGTGCACACATACACTGCAGTGGTCAGAAAATGATAAAAAAAACGTGATACAAACACCCCTAATCAGCGATCGCACGTGTACCTTTGAATGCTGTTACATTGATACGGAAAGCATGTAAAACATGAATATACGTCAAATTATGAGAAGTATTTCATCGAAAATTGCAATTAGTCATTTTTTTAAATAAAAATATTGTATTTCTATACATATACTTTTATCACTTTCAAGTTAAACAGATAAAAACAAAATAATGTATTGGTATTCTCCGACCAGTTTGAGACCCCATGACTGAACAGAAGTGTTATATACATAGCTTTGACAGATTGAGGTTGCTTTGGTGGAAATTCAAAGAAGGTGGCAAGTTATTAATTTGTTTTTAGCTCCATTTCCTTCCTCAAAGCATATGAACGCTTAATTTCTATTCCTAAACCTACAGCACAATTTCTTTATCGATTCTATCTCTCTTCCTATTCTGTATTTTGTGTTTTGTTTGTTCGCTACCTGTATGGCAACGTGTCTACGTTTTATGGAATGTTGGTAAACTCGGATCCATCTCAATTCGTGTCCATCTCAACTCGTATCCTCTTTGGCAATTGGAGAAGTCGTACCCACCGTTTTCCTAATGTGTACACAATAAAGTAGGAATTATGGTTACACCGACGACTTATTTCTTAAGCACAATGAAAAACTACCCGTTATCGATCATTTTTGTATGTAGGAATCATGAATACCCGTTACGATTTGTTCCATTCCGGACAGTTTTGTCGGAATAGTTAGTGTTCATATCATGTGACCTGAACAGAATGTCAGGCAAGATTTCTTCCGGTTTCGTAATATTAACATTGACAACATGCAATGATATAGTGAATGGTACACGTGCGATCGCTAATTAGGGGTGTATGTACTATGTTGTATTTATAATTTTCTGATTAATTGCAGTATATGTGTGCACTAATATTGATCGTTATGTCTTTAAACTGTATAAGGTGTGAATCGGATAAATTTTTTCGATATTTCATGTCGTCCAATATTAGCCGGTCATGGGCCTCTAAAGTAAATTTTAACACATGCCTTTAGGAAATAAGAAATATTTGCCTATCTATGGCAAAATATTTTATTTAAAGCCCGAAAATTTGGGCGAAAGAATAGACTGAAGAATGAACAGACACTCTTAACCAGACAGGACAAATCCTACATACTTAATTTTTAGAAAGACGAGATTAAGAAAACAACAATGAAGTAAACAAACAAAAATGAACGAGTAGATGTATTATAGAAAAGAGGATATATTACCTGAAAATATACAAGTATATGATATATTTTCAAACTAACATATGTTCGAGTTCCAGAAAAAAAATAATAACCATTTCCCCAAAATGTGTCCTATGGACCCTTTTGTCTGTTGCTAGCTCATATATAAGAAGAAAAAAAGAAAATACCTGTAATGGGTGTCGAAACTGATATGGAAAATCCATGTAAAAGCAATGTCATACCCATAGTTCCGGGGAGATTTTGTAATCCAACCAGATCAACTAAAATATTGGAAAACAGTCCAATATATATACTTCCAAACATTCCGTTGCATATCGACAGTATAATCATTGTATTAAAACTCGTGTAAAATCGCACCAGGTTCCTGGAGATACCACTACAAATCAATGCCACCGCCACAATTTGAAATTTCTTAAATATTTTGCGATCGACAATTAATGATAGTGCAGTCTTAGCTACAAGATCAGTGGTTCCTAATATTGTGACCAAAAGCGCCGAGTTACTTTTCGATATACCGATGTCGCGAGCGTGTGGTGGTATGTACACCGCAATGTCTCCTCCAAATGATGCTAAGAACGCCACAAATATGAACATATGAAATAATCTATTTTTTAAGACCTTTAGATTGAAGATTTTTGCAAAAACGTTGCTAAGGTTTTTCTTGAAAGACTTTTTTTCAGAAAGAGTTTTGCTATTTTGTATGATATTTTTTTCCTCTGAAAGTCCCGGAACATGGCGGCGGTCAAACTCGTCGTTGTTCTTGTTCATTGCTATATCATCGCATTGGGAAAGTTTCAAAGTATCACCTGGAACCAAAGCGGATACAGTGTTTCCCCTTTCTGTTGTATTATCTTCCAGAATTTCTGTCGACAAAATGTTAATATTACACTTTTGGCCGTTATTTTTAATGTCAAAATCTGTTGAACCACGCTTTTTATGCAAGTTTTCCCGAGTTTCCTCATCGACTGTGGGATCTGCGTCTGAGCCATGCTTTTCGTGTAAATTTTCCTGAACATCGACCGGCGATGTGGGATCGCCCTTCAGTAATGTTTCTGTGATTGTTTTGTCTTGATCATTTCTGTTATTTTTCAATTTCAATTTTCTTGTTGATGTACTGCGTTTGTAAAATGATAAAGGCCTCATGATAGAACCCACAACAAAAAAATTCAGCATTAACCCAGCTATTATAATTAAGGTATTCTGAAGATCATATTCGTCCAATAAATAATTGATGAACACTGGCAGAACTAAGCTTCCAAGGCTTCCGCCCACACCGGAAATCAACAAAGCTAGTCCTCGTCTCTTGTGAAAATACCTATTTACCATGACAATGGTAGGCCCCACGATCAGAGATGACGTCACACCTATAACACAATAAGGAAAAACATTTCAATCTTCATTTTAGGAAACGGTTGCATAGCCATATTTATTTTGTTTAATTTAGTATATAATTTAGTTGACATTTTATTTCAAAAGTACAAGATCGGAAACCCAAAGTTAAAGAATAAACTAATATAGAAATAAATAAATCAATAGATAAATAGATAAATATAGTCGAATCAATGTAATATACGGTTCAATGGTTCAATATAAGTGGATATGACTGTATATAAGTAAAATAAATAAGTGGATAAATGAATAGATAGAAAATAAAAAAAAATTGAAATGAAAAATATATTAGAAGGAAAATTGAAACCTAGTATTCAATGCAATCTCGTTTCATTTAATACAAATGTTCAAGATATAATTTTCAAATCAATGCTGACATTTCACATTATTACCAGAGAAATTTTATAGGGTGTACATATAAGATAAAACATTAAAGTTGGGGATAGGGCTGATATATATAGGTGAAACTCCTAAATTTGAACTTTAACTCTAATTTTCTTGGTCTTATATGAAGATTAAGACAAGTTACTCAGATTCATGATATTAGAAAATCGACATTACATTTAAATTATGAACTCATTTAACATATATATATATATATATATATATATATATATATATATATATATATATATATATATATATATATGCGTTCTATTTTACTGATTTTTATGTTAAGTGCAAACAGGTCATGCGGCTCTTCAAACCTATTGACTGATAAGTATTGCAAACTTTTTTTTATTTTTATATAATTTGCATATTCATTGTCATCATACAACAAAATTAGAATGGCAATAAAGAATTCATAACAGTTTTTTCTTCTTTCTTTATTGTATGTCAATTTTCAAGGAAAATAGTGAGAGAATACAGTCAGAGGAACTTCAAGCTAATATATCTTTAAATCTAAGTCATGTTTTTTCATATACTTTGAAAGCTACTTATATGTATGCAAGGAGATGGAAAAAAACAACTTTTGAATTATTTCTGCTACACAGAATTTCCAGGTTATCTTCCCACCCCATGTCATTTATTTAAGTTTTCTATTTGTCGTACAATATCCTATGAAATTACAATACTAATTTTTTGGGGTAAATATATTTTTTTCTATTTTTTAGGGTTGATTACAATCACATCTAAAACTTTACCACATATTATTACTTTTGCGATGATTTTATTTGTTTAAAATTTTGGTACAAATGCATAATACTCTTTTAAAGCTGAATTTTGCCTTAAACGATCAGATTTACCCCCCTTACTTATGAAGGGCCGAAAAAAATATCTAAGTCTTGTACCACTGCTGTGATTGGGCTTAAATTGTCGAAATATTTTTATATAAAACACAAATTTGCACTTTTCAATCATATGGAATGTAAGAAGCTAAACACATTAATCACAGAAACAAATAATGGATAGTGGCGGAGGGAATAATTTGGAATGGTTAATTAAAAGGTGAACAACACGAACCGTTCGTTAAAGAGAGGACAGTTTGAGGTGGCTAACGGGAGAGAGAACAATTTGCAATGACTAATTACAAGGATAATAATTCGATATTGTCAGTTAATGAGACTGCAGCTCGGGATGGTTATTTATAAGCGAAACACTTGTGTCCAAAGAGAACGTCATAGATACTTACAAAAACAACCAACCCGTGCGTGTTGGTTGCAAAAATAGCAATTCGTTTGGGTTGGTTAAAGAGATAAGTCGCGTGGGTTGGTTACAGATACAACAAGTTGCATGGACTGCATGGTTACTGAAATTAGAAGCTTGAGGGTGGTCACTGATGTATCAACTTGTGCCAGCTGCATGGTTACATGAGTTAACATGGATGGACGGTTTACAGAGATAAAACATTGCGTTGGCTGCATGTTTATGTTTACAGAGAGAAAAAAGCTTACATTTACTGGTTACAAAAATAGCATCCCGTAAGGGCCGCACGACTTTATATAGAACAACTATGTAGTGCTCAACTTACAACTTACGATAACAACTCGTTTGGGTTGGTTACCGAATTAACAACCGGCGTGGGTTACATAGTTACAAAGAGCAGCTGGCATGGGCTGGTTACAGAGATAATTTGCTTGGACTGCATGATAACAAAGAGATCAGCGCACACGGGCTGGTCATAGCGAGAACAATTCGCTTGGGTGGCATGGTTACAAAAAATTGGCTTGCACCGGCAAGTTAAAGAGAGAACAACAAGCTTGGGCTACATGATGACCACACATGGCCACAACTTTTGGATAATTGGCATATGTAACATTCCCTGTGAACCAATACATCAAATAAGGACTCCCAACTTCTGTATTGTAGACACAAATTCACCAACCATTTTTGACTTGTTATTTTGACTAGGCATTGACCTTGTTAAGTCGGTTCTTTCATAGTTCAAAGATGTTTTTAAGGGGTGATCTCTTGTCAGATAAGTGTGTATACAAACGGATCCAAATGTATCTCCTGAAGTACACGTGCCGCGATGTGTACAAATTGCCATTGGAGACAAATTAAAGGCAGAACTCGACCGTATGGAAATGGCCCGAATTATTGCCAAAGTTAGTGAACCCACTTGCTGAATTAATTTCCAAGTAGTCATTGAGAAATGAAGTAGTAGTAACCTCAGAATTTGTCTCGACCCACAAAATCTAGATAAGGCCATTAAAAGGTCACATTACCCTATGCGTACCTTGTAAAATTTTCTCCTCGAACTCTCTGGTGGATCACATTTCACTAAATTGGATACTCGCTCTGGATATTGGGATATTGGAGTCTTCATACTTTACCACATTTAACTCTCCTTTTGAGGGATACCGCTTTCTTAGGCTTCCATTTGGCTTAAAATGAGACGAAGTCCAAAAGGAGAGAGATGTGTGTTTTGAACGTCTGCTGGTGTTGTTGCAAATATCGATGATATCCTTGTCTTAGGATCAACACGCAAAAAACATGATGCAAACCTAAGTGGTGTTCTCGGCCGATTACGCGAAAAGTGTATCAAAATAAACGATGAGAAGCTGGAAGTCGGTGTTACCGAAGTACAATACTTTGGGCACATAATAAGCTCAGATGGTTTAAAGCCACCTGGCAAAAGTAGATGCCATAAAAACAACAAACACTCGTGATGAACATGGGACTATTTTCAGCATGATTAATTATCTGTCTAAGTTTGCACCAAACCTGGTCCAAATTACCAACCCTATGTGTCCGTTTTATCTAAATCTGCTTCGTTGGTCTGGAACCATTCGCAAAAATTCTGTTATTAGAAGAGTAAACGAGATCCTCACTAAATTCCAAGGCCCTGTTTTCACTTATTTCAAACCCAAACTTCCTGTCAACTCCAAGTTGATGCATCTAAGTATAGCTTGGGTGCAGCCTTACTATAACAAGGACGACCTGTTGCCTATGCCTCCATGTCCTTGACTCATGCAGAAATAAATTATGCCCAAATTGAAAAAGAAATATACTCCATTCTCTTTGGATGCAAACGTTTCCATCACTGTCTACGGACGGAAAATAATTGTTGAGTCTGACCATTGCCTCTATAATGCTAAAATCACTACATGTGGAACCCTTAAGGCTCCAGAGAAAGCTCCTGCAATTACAGAAATATTACCTAAATGTACAACATATTTCTGGCAAGTACATTCCCTTGGCAGATACCCTGAGTAGGAATTTCCTCCCAGACACTTACCCTGATATATCTGCAAGTATTGACCTACATGTGCACATTGTACTCAATATGCTTTCTGTCAGTGATAGGAAACTATGGCAAATCAAATTGGCCATAGCTAATGATCCTGGAGTTATACGAACTCATGCACGTAATGTTGCTTGGTTGGACAGATACCAGACAAAAGTGTACCAACTCGGTCCTCCAATACTCGAATATCAGAGATCAACTTACAGTAAATGATGGTCTTATTATGAAAGGTCATAAAATAGTACTCCCAAAAGCCTTATGCCAAGAAAAGCTAGAAAAATTCCACATTGGACACATGGGTGTTGAAAAAACCTACAACGTGCGCATAACGTAATTTTCTTGCCATTGATTTCATCTGATATAACTAAACTAGTGCAAGATAACCCTATATGCTTAGAACATAGAAACTCTCACCCCAAGGAACCCATACTACCATGTGACATACCCCAGTACCATGTTCCCGTGAAAGAAATCTGCTTTCAACGTCAATGTCTAGTCAATGTCATGTTTAAGTTTCAACACCACAACAAACTAGTCCAGATCAATACGTATCTATATCAGGTTGTGTTGTAAAACAAGAAGTAATTGAGTCAATGTGATAGTGACATTCTTATGTTCTGCCATTAATGCGATCATACATGGTCAAGTAACAATATATGTGAGAGATGATATAATGGACACATGGTATCTATGTTATTATCATGCAATCTGAGAAGCTTTGACATTCAAATAGCTGTTGATGCTAGTCTCACTCTCTGTCATCAAAACACTAAACTGTGGACTGTTTATTTCATTGAACGTGTTTAAAACAAGCTATTTCTAGTCAGATGAAATAATCTATATGATTGAAAATCTGTTTAGTTTTATCAGATTCAGATAATTTCTTATGATGTTTTGTGTCAGTCATTTTAAAAGAAGGGAGTATTTTATATTATGTAACCGTAAGAGTTGTCTACCTTGGATGGTGTGAATCCGGTACGATGGCGGAAGGTAATACAAATTGATAGACTCACGTCATTTACACCATTTTTCTCAAATTCAAAATACCAAAACATACGATTTTTCTACTCTTTACACAACTATTCCACATGAAAAATTAAAGGAGAGACTTTTTGGCATCACCGTTTTTTCACTAGAAGTGGTACCCGGAAATTTAAATATTTAATCATTGGTTATCATGATACACGTACTTATTTCGTCCAACACCATTCTGGTTCTATTCATAAATACACTGAAGATGATATAAACAAGAGGCCAATGTCCCCATAGCCCGATGGCAAAAGAAACACAAAACATTTTAAAAGTTTGAGGACAAAAATTTGAATTAACATTAAAATACAGAAAATATCCAGATTATAGCATGATAAAACCCTATACACCTCCCTTGCTAAAACCTCATTTTTGGACTTGCATTGAGTGTTTGCCCAATTGTGGAAGGCTATAGGCCTATAGGTTATGCCCCCATGCATGGCTATACACCAACATCCTGAAAATAGCATAGATGTCAGGAAGTGTACTTTTACAACTATGATACATTAATTAAACGAACATAAAGTTGTGAAGCACGACACACAATTGTAGTCTACCTGGGTTCTGAAATGCATAAACACTCGCGATCGGGTGATAGCGTGCAGCTGAATGATTACATTTAACGCCATAAAGTAAATACTTCCTGTATAAATGTACGTTATCTCACAAAACACATGCATACCGTGTTACAAATGAATCAAGGGCACTGCACTGTCGTGTTTTGAAATGCTGTTCATTAAATAGACAAACTTATTGTCAAAACAATTTGCATGTCACAATTGCATATGGGAAAAGAGTAAATGTGAAAATGGTATTTATTTCTTTGCATAATATGCACATTTTGGCTTGAAGTGGAGAAGTTCGGCATAAATTTTACCCAGAATGCATTGCAACAGACACTATAAAAAAGGAAGAAATAAATTTCATTTAATTCATTAAAATTCAGAAACCGTTCTGATTAACTAAACATTTTATCGGGTTAATCTTTATCTATAAAAACACATGTCTGCAAATTTTCACAGCAACACGATGCCTAGATTTTACTTAATCGTCTACACAACGTCTTTTTTTTTCAAAAACCAGGGGTCACAGCATTAACTAGTTGGGACCCGGCCATCGAGCTAAAAAAAATGCCGGACAATATATTTGTAATATCTGGAGACCTTGTCTTTGACAATTTTCAGACATATGTCAATGCGATATATCTCAATGAACTAGAAATTATTGACACAACAGAATCAAGCACATACGCTTCCTATCTCAACATTTTACACTGCACTGGGAATAGACCACTAGCGATCTGAATGTAAACAGGCAAACCTTCTCATAAAAATCAGCTTACGTTCCAGTGGGACTCTATGTCGGGCTGACTAATGGTACGAGCTAGTATATATACATTACCATGTACAAATCCATGTGAAAACATAAGAAAGGACACAGTTGGAGCGAAGGCGTTGAGTATATACGCAATGAGACCAGTAAATCCTCCAATCATAATGTATGTCCTGTTGCTGCATAGTCTAGGTCCAATGTTAAGAATTAAAAAAGCTGAAAAAGAACAGTGTTCAACTTTTTGTAGTCCAACTTCAAATCAGGCGTTTGTGAATGTAAAAAGTCTTTATAAGCGGTTCATACAAAATTGACCAGACAGAAAGCTCGGGGATTTCATCTGAACACATTTCTTTTTGTTACTAGTAATACTTCAAGTTGATAAATTAATACATGGACTAAACACAGTATAGATAATGAAAAAGCCTTATATATTAAGTTCTACATTTTTCTGTATAGTTTTATATGTTTACAGGGGAGATAACTTCCTGTCGCAATCGGTATAGGCGATTAAATAACTCCTGGTCAAAACAGGTGTAGGCGACTCATTAACTATATAGGGATATAACTCCCGGTCACAATCGGTAGAGGCATTTGAAATAACTTTTGTTCACACTGGGTATAAGCGATTCAATCAAATAAGTAACTAAACTAAGGCATTTAAAACAAGGCTGTTCTATCGACCTAAAATCAAACATGTGACTTAATCCTTCGGTTAATGAAATGTGCTATTTTTAGAAGAAAAAAAATATCTTTAGAGTGCAAAATATGCTTACATGCTATACATGAACATGCTCTGTTCATTGCGATGGCGTATGTCACGCTTCCTGCCGTTGAATCGTATTTCTTCATGTACTCAACAAATAACAAGCCTAGAGATCTACGAAACCCGTGAAATATGAACATTCCCACAAATGATGCTGAAATACAAAAGTACTGCTTTTAATGGTTTTATTTTAGAATTTGAAATATGATAACAAAACCCCAAAGGCTATATAAATACTAAAATATAATGTGGTGTTACTTCTGACAAGCTCTATACATTCGTGAATGAATGTGAATGTGTTGTTAATTACGCAATTTTTCGTCTTCAAACTATACGCGTGGGACTTATTTACGTGATGTCACAACTTACTATGGGCAGTCTTGTATTAAAGGACAATTCTTAGCTCAACTGTGGGAGTAATTTACAGGAAAAACTCGTCATCGCGTATTTAGTGTAAATTAACTCCCACACGTAAATTTCCGCATTTACAGTAGTTCACAAATGTATCTATATTTTACAGAAGAAGACTTCCTTGTAAACCGATATTGGGAAGTTATATGCGTTTTGGCAGAAAAATCAATACACATGAGTGTGTACAGTGGGAAAAGAAATCTCAGACTTTGTGGTAAGCACTCATACCACTTGGGGTGAGATTTTCTTGTCCACTCAACACGTTTATGCACGATTTTCCTCGTCATAATGCCAAAGATGAAATCACTATTGCTACAACGTTAAGATCATTCGCAGAAAAATTAAAGAAGGATTATAAGTTCTATACTTCTAATCGATTAGGAACTAATAATAGTGTATCAAAGACATCATACTCTCACAGAATATTTACATATTCGTTGAGACGTTGGGTGTCCATAGAACACCTCGAGGTGGGCAATGGAAAAAATAAAGACTGTTTTCCCCAAGCTAAAACAATTTAATGTCAAAGGTATTGGGGCGATATTTAAGTCGAATTTCCGTTTGGGATTCGCAATTGTTCTCCAAGTTGATATAAATTAATATCCAATTTGTTGGATACTAATGGACTTGAAGTTTCGATTATCCATTAGTAGTTCTTCAGTTTTACTTCGAAGTATCCGAATTAAATTCAATTGCTCTTAAAACCATATTTTTTACTATTACCTACACTTGTTGAACTGAGCCGGCCTGGATCAGTCGGTAGCGCGCAGGACTCTGGATCGTGAGGTCGTGAGTTCGAGTCCCGCCGGCGACAGGTTGGTTTCCTGTCTTCCGGATGAGACAGTAAAAACTGGAGTTCCCGTGTCACAGTAGGTGTCGGCACGTTAAAGAACCCTCACTGCTCAATGGCCGTAAGTGCCGAGCATAGGCCATAATTTGAAGCTCATCACCGGTATTTTGTGACGTCTCCATATGAGTGAAATATTCTTGAGTGGGACGTAAAACAACAACAAACAAACAACACGTGTTGAACTGAACATAATAAGGTTTCAACGCGTCCTAGACGGTAGAGTATTCATTACGGAAAGAGTGCAAACTTTTCATTCTGGTCATTTTGCAATGACCCAAATAAAATATTGAATTAGTGATTATAATAAGCTTCCAAGAACAACTGATTCAAATATTAGAGATGTTCATATATTTTGTTTTCATTAATTATTGTTTAACTGACGAGCACTTCGCCGTCACTTGATACATCAGTGGGCGTGACTTGTTAGCGTCCAGGTCATTAAATATTGATCCAAATGTTTGAATTTGACATTTTCTCGCTCTGTCGAAATGCCCAGATGTTGGGATTCTCTCTGCACGCGTTTTTTGACATTAATACACATCCCTTTGAATATGGAGCATTTATTCGAAATGATTTTTTTTAACATTTCTTTCAAAACTGACAACAAAAGATTTGAGACAATACCTCCTCAGAGGTCTTAATATATTCTTCCCCAGGGATGCCAGGTGTTCCCCGGAGTCGAAAGATCATCGTACATTGCTTATTTTTTCCAAAATATATTGACAATGAAATTTCAGTCTTTTGTAAATATGTCGTTTTAACATGCAAAATAATATTTTCTGGATTTTCTTCTAAGTCTTTCAATCAGCAATACATTTTGTACTTATATATTAAATTACTTATAATAATAGATTTCCAGCAAACATCAAATTTTAAAATTTTGGATGTTTTTTTCAGATATTGTTTATATTTTTACATGAAAATATTAAATGTTCATTACCTTCAGTGTATTCTTTACTCGAAATGATTTTCGTAATGGCAAGTGACAACGATGAAATAGTTAATATTGCGTCGTTAAAAGAACTCAGTTTAATAAGAATATGAAAAGATTCATTGCATGCACAGCTCGTCAAAAATCTTAACATCCGGGTATCTTGACAGAGCAAGAAAATCTCATATTCAAAATGTTTTCTCTCTTTTTAATCAATGCAATCGTCAGAATTTTTGTTTTATAATTATTTTTAATGACAAGAAATACTTCATAATGAATGATAAAAATTAGATAAGTATATGTAACATCTCTAAACCTCTACCTGTTAATATCATCCATGACCACCCCCCATCACACGGAGCGTTATCATTTCTAAAGTTGCCTTGTCTTGATCGAAAATCAGTTGGACCTTTCTTCATTCTGTAAGCTAAAAGTAAAATAGTAAATTGTGAAATATTTAAATTTTCCTAAATCCAGTATTCAGCAAGAAGATGTACTTCAGACAAACGTGAGTATTTATAAAGAGCGTACTTTGACACCAAAAACAATATAGTTGTAACGCACAGTTTTAGCTTAGCTGTTTTAATATAATTCAAAAATTAAGATTCAAAACATTCCTGCTCAATATATATGTATTACACCTCATCTATAATAAGGTCAGTCGCCGTATATCTAATTAACAGTACGTAGCAGTCAGTACAATCGCGATAAAAATTGTTTTGAAGCCTTAGAGTCTAAGAAGTGAGACACAACAAAACTGTGTTTGACGGTATACCTGGAAAGTGTTGTCCTTGGTTATTTTCGCACTCTTACGACAGAAAACATATTCATATATTCATCTACCCACCCACCCCCCCGTCTTAAATTCGCCCTAAATCATCAGAGTCTCATAGATGACATGTATGCTCGTGCTTTAGTTATTGAGCTTGAAATTTTCGCTTTCATTTTAAACTTGCCCTTTTATCTGAGAGGCGAAAATGTTGAAAATTATATACAGTACAAATCGTCGTAAATGCACAATTATACAGTAGGGGGGAATACACCAACTTAAAACACACCACAAATGCTGTATCTTTGAGAGTAAAACTTACTGGGGGCTATGAGCCCCCAATTTTCCAACACCTTAACCCCCCCTAAAAAAAACAGGTTCCAATCAACGATTGGCAGTAAATGCACAAGTATACAGTATATCAGCTATAGATCTCCGGACATTCTGTCCCGGCGAGCTAACAATAATTGATGATCCTGATTGGTACTTACCCTGAAGTTCCTGGATGTTTTAAAACCAAATGGATCTGTTCTTCCAAGAAGGGTTGTATTGATTGAAAGGCAAACAAGATAACGAACTTATCAATTGGGAAAATGTACTTTTGTTTGATGCTCTTTACAAAAGTTTTCGTTTCCTGTCGTATTCCGGTGGTTCATATATGAATTTTAAACATCGACTACGTGAAAGATCATATTGCCTAATTTCCGAATCTTTACATAGGTCTAGATAAATTAAATTGCTGATTGTTAGTACTAAGTTGTATCCAGTGCATCTACACCGAGTACAGAACGCTTGGTGTAATGAGGCTTTTATATGCTGAAACGAACAGCAAGATTAAATATATAGATAGCTTTTCTATATAAGTAGGTTAATATTATGAATGTCATTTGCTTGCTTTTAAAATTGCTGTCCAACGCCATACTCAATAATTTTTCAATCATATATTGTCCGATTTACCTACCTTGATTTTGATTATCATAAGGTCGACTCTATTCTATTCCCTTTCCGGTTGAGATAGTCTTCACGGGATAACAGAACCTCTGATGACAAGCAGAAACAATTGCTGTTTGTTTGTTTATTGTTGTTTAACGTCCCACTCAAGAATCTTTCACTCATATTAAGACGTCACCAAATGCCGGTGAAGGGCTTCAAATTTTGGCCTATGCTCGACACTTGAGACCATTGAGCAGTGAGGGTTCTTTAATGTGTTAACACCTACTGTGACACGGGACCTCGGTTTTTAAATACTGTCTCATGAAAGACAGGAAACCAACCTGCCGCCGGCTGGACTCGAACTCACGATCTAGAGTCGAGCGCGCTACCGACTGAGCCAGGCCGGATCCGGGGAACAATTGCTATTGTCAGTGTTATTGCAATGTATTATCTAAAATTAAACTCGTCCAGGTCAAGAAAGGGTTCACTAGACTCCACTCCGCCAGGTTATATGGATTTTACTACAGTGGCGAGCAGTTTTAAATCGGATGATGAGAGGCAATATGTTTGTTTATTGTTGTTTAACGTCCCACTCAAGAATATTTCACTCATATGGAGACGTCACCAAATGCCGGTGAAGGGCTTCAAATTTTGGCCTATGCTCGGCACTTACGGCCATTGAGCAGTGAGGGTTCTTTAACGTGCCGACACCTACTGTGACACGGGACCTCCAGTTTTTACTGTCTCATCCGAAAGACAGGAAACCAACCTGTCGCCGGCGGGACTCGAACTCACGACCTCACGATCCAGAGTCGAGCGCGCTACCGACTGAGGGCAATATGTAATAAGACGCAAGCCATGTCAGTAACACACGTGTCCGTATCATTCTGTATAATAACTGGCAGCATTGGCGAGCCTAGCATGTTCTTTATTAGATCTACCTTTAGTCTTTATTTAACTAAAAATAAAACTTAAAAAGGTAAGTACTAACTCGTATTACATCCATGTTCTAGAAAGCGGACAGTAGGACTGTGTGCTTTTGTATGTACAAATTCGGGTATTTTGCAAGAACGAATACTGGTATTGTTTAAACCGGGTAATCCAACATGTAAACGCATATACATCACCGAGCTCATCTGATGAAGTCTAATTGACATACAAAAATCGTCTTGAGCATTATAACTTTGGTATTATGTTAATAATATTTTAAACATCCAATGAATTGTATAGATCTGTTATATAAGAATTTTCAAAATTAAGTCTTATAATGGATTTTAAAATACCTAATTTTGAAAATTCTTATATAACAGATTTATTGGATAATTAATTTTATTGTTGTTTCATATCGGATATTTCTTTTCATTCTGACACACACACACATATATTAGATCCTGTATCTGATTATTACCAGGGACGTTGCCATATAAGTCCCTGTTATAACTTGTCAGGATTCCTACACGTGACTTGTTAAAAACCATTATTTTCATATCCATGACTTTTTATTTTTTTATGCAAAATATTTTTCTATCGTGTACTTTATTTTTCTGGTTTGTATACAAACAAATACAGCTTTGTGTAGCAATCGCATTAGTTGTGTAGAGGTCCCGGTTACAATATACCGGTGACATACCACTGTCCTTCAGCAAGTAAACTGGCATCTTTTCTCACAAAATCAGCTCAGGTTCCGGTAGGATTCGAACCCTCCCCGAATAGAGGGGTAAAATGTTCGTAATGGAAGAACAACACTTAAGTAGTCTCAAATGTTTGACATTATAGTTTATTTTTAGTATTTGTAATATCCTTGTAGTTCCATAGATTATTTATATACAACTGATCTATATCTACATCTCTATGTACATAATTTACATCTTTATATGTGAGAACACTTATGATGAATATAATACATCTGTACAGCTTTACAAAAACATACTGTTAACATTCTATAGAAAACATGAAGTAATTAGTCCCATACAGAGACTGATACACAAGTAAAATTGCTACACATCAAATTCATGCAAGTTCCCCATGGTTCTGTGCGTATCAATGCTCAATTATTAAAACTGAAGTAGAAGCCAAGGATTGCCTTGTGTATCAATATGCAATAAAATTCAGGTAAACTGAGGTTGTAATTTTCTACTTATGAAAGTATAATGAAGAACTACCAATAGATATCAGATATTATAACTGTCTCAACACGAAGAACAATTGTGAAACCCAAATGGGATGGGGGCCAAAACAAAAAAATCACAATTTACCAATTGAATACAAACTGGACAAAGTAAATAAACAAAAAATAAAAAGAAACCAAGTATTAATCATAACCCAATCAATAATAAAACTAATTATATCAACAATCACCATATAAAGAAATATAGATTGTAGATTGGCGAAGACATAAAAATACATCAATTTTCTTAGAGTTACAGAGCAAAAACAAGCACATAATAACACTATAAAAAAAAGAAAAATACAACATAAAAAAAAAATTACGAACAAAAAGCCAAACAATAAAAAAAATTATAATACAAAAAATAAAAAAAGATAATAAAATACAAAAATAATCAATACATAACCAAAACTCAATATACATCAGGAGAATAGAAGAAGACCAAAAAACCAAAACATCATAACTAAGACCACAGACCTAATTTAGCAACAACATAAAAGTCAAGAATACACACAAATAAAACGAATATAATCCACCACATCAAACATAAAAATACAAACCGAACAACCAATCACAAAGACATATAGAAAATAATCAATATACAAAAAAAACAGAACAACAAAAAAACAAAAAAACATTTGTTAATACAAAATATTACATAAATCAAAAAAAATACTCAAATAAACGCTCAGTAACAAAAGAAACATACAAATAACAACACATAAAGAATACTAAAACAATAATCAAGAATTCAAACGAATAAAAACAATAAACATAATCACATACAACATAAAGAAAACCATAATAAAACACAATCACAAAACGAACATAAAAACAAAAGTATAAAAAACAACTATACACGAACAACAAAACAATATAAAATATACATAACAAAATGACCGAACATAAAAATTAAAAACAAAAATCAATTAAAATAATAATAAAAGAAAACATCAGAAATCGGAAAAAAAATAAATTAAAAAATCAATGAGCAATAATTCAAAATTGCAACAAACTGTAAGAAATAAACAAAAAAAAGCAAAACACCATAAAACACGGACCAAAAAAAAATAAGAAAAACACATAAAATAAACAAAATCACAATAACAATAAAATAATACATCATAATAAAAAAAACCATAAGAATAATAATCACCAAAAAAACAATTAACAAGATACAGAATATAACAAACTAAAGATAAAAACATCTCCAATAATACAAAAAAAAAAAAAAAACACTGAAACAAAATAAGAACTCAATCAAGGCAACATAATAACTAAAAAAAAAGTAACAAAAACCAAAAATTTAAATTAAAATCTATCAAATAAAGACAAACTTAACCAAATAAAAAAATAATAAAACACAACAACGAAAGCAACATAACAAACAAAATAAAATCACAAAAATAAACCGAGTACTTACTAACAAAGCAACGAAAATACCAACAGATAATACACAGAAAAAAATAAAACACACAATACAGGAGAATAATAAAAACATACAACAAAATAAATCAAATACAATAACAAAAACACCAAACAAAAACATAGATACAACAAAAAAAAAATCAACAAAGAAATCAAAAGACAAACAACATCAACAAAAACAAGTATAAAATTCAATAAACAAAAATGAATAAAATAATATACCTTTGAAAAACATAAAGTTACAAAACCGATAACAAAAAATAAAAAAAAAAAAATCACAAAAAAAAAACTATGCAAATAATCAAAAATAAAAAACAAATACACAAAAAAAAAAACAATGAAAAATTAATAATAATTGCAAAAAAAAAAAGACCACAAGAAATAACAAAAAAACGTACAAACAATCAATCAAAAAAAAGAAGATAGCAAAAAAACACCCCCACAATCCACACCATACACACCACCCAGACCACCCCACCCTAAAGACCACCAGCATTCCTCGCGCCACCCAACCCCCCTACACACCCCCCCACCCCCCCCCCACCCCCCCGGACACCGGTCCCCCACATCTCCCCACACCGAGCAGCACACCCCCCACACCCCACCCCCACCCTCGGCCCCTCCCAATAGCCCACCAACAGACCAACTCCCACGCCTACAGACACCCCACCCCCCAACCATAAATGCTTACCCCGCAGGCACCACACACCGCCCCCCACCCCTCCCCAGCCCGCCACCCCAGCGACCCCCCGCTCCCGACCCACCCCCCGGCACCGCCCCCCCACGCCCCTTCGCCATCCCCCTACATCCCAACACCCCACTCCTACAACACACCCACCACACCCCCCACCCCCCGAACCCACCCCCCCCCCACCCACACCACAAGACCACACCTCCCTTCCCACCCACACTCCCCCCCAGCACGCCCCACTCCCCCTTCCCCCCCCCACCCCCCCTACCACCCCCAATCCCCCCGCAACCAAGCCCACAAAGTACACACCCCCCAAGAACACAACTGCCCCCCCCCAACGCCCACCCCAACCACAACAGCACCCCCCCCACCCCCCATCCAAGACCCACCCCCCACAAGCCAATCCGAAACCCCATCCCCCACACCCCACCCCCAACACCCCCCCACCCCAGCTCACGCCACCCCCCCCCCCCAACACCTCGCCCCCGCCAAAACTTCCCTTCCCACCCACCACACCCCCCGCAACACCCCCCTAATCGAGACCCACCACCCTCTCCCCCTCCCCCCCGCCATACCCCCTCCCACCCCCCCCCCCCCCTCCCCCCCCACACACCAACCACCTATCCCCCCCCCCTGCCCCCCGCTCGCCCCCCTACCCCCACCCCCCCCTCACCAAACACTACCCTCCCACCCCCCCCCCCGCGCCAACTTCCCAACCATTCCCCCATACTCCCCCCCCCACCCGATAGTCAGCCTCCCGCTCACACCCGTCTACCCGCCCCCCCCACACCACGCCCACCCACCACCACCCCCCTTACCCACCCCACCCCAACACCACCACCACCCAACCCCTCCCCCGTCTTCAAACCTCTACCACCACCCCCACACCCCCACACCTGCCTCACCCCCACCCCTACAACTCACCCCCCTCCCACACGCGGCCCCCCCCACCCCCACAACCCCCCCAACCCCCCCAGCACCCGCCCACCCACCCACCCCCCCCCTTGACCCCCTCCTTTCCCCCCCACCCACACCCTCCACACCCACCCTCCTACGCCTCCCCGCACCAACACTCCCTCCCCTCCACCCCCCCCCACTTTCACCACTTATATCCCCCCCTCCCCACTCCCTCCCCCCATTCCAACGCACCCCACCCACCCCCCACCACACCCACCCACGGCTCCCCCCCACCCACACACCCCAACCACCTCACACACCCCCCACCCCTCCTCTCCCCCCCCTCCCCCCACCCCCCCCCCCCACCCCCCCCCCCCCAGATACTCCCATCTCCTCACCCCCACCTCGCCCTCACCACACCCACCCACCCATTCAACCCCCCCCCCCCCCCATTCTCCCACCCCAACAACCCCATCAAACACCAACGCCGACCCCTAGCCCCCACCCCCCTCCAGTCCCACTCCCACCCCTCCCCTCCCCTCCCCCACCCCACGCCATATCCGCACCACACCCCTCACGTAACACCCCCAACTCCATATCTCTCCCCCACGCATCTACACCTAACTGCCCTCCCAAACCCCCCCCCCCACCGCCCCAAACCCGCCCCCCAAGCCACACCTTCTTCCCCCCACCCCGCATCCCCACCACGGCCCTACAACCACCACCGCCCACACCCCCCACCCCCTCCCCCCCACCCCCCCCACCCCACCCCCTCCACCCGCGCCACCCCCACCCCCCCTCCCCCCACCCAACACCACAGCCCAACCCACCACAGCCCCCCACTCCCTCCCTTCCTCTCTCCCATCCCCACCACCCCACCACTCCCCAAGCCCCCCCCACCCACACGTCCCCACCCTTCCCCACACCCCCGCTCCCCCCACCACACTTACCCCCCCCAGCCGATCGGTTCCTGACCCCCCCCCGACACCCGTCCCACCTCTCCCACATACCTCACCCGAGTCACCCCCACTCGCGCCCCCCCCGCACCCCATCCCCCGCCCCCCCCCACCCCACACCTCGATTCCACCACCCCTCCCCCACACCGCACCAGCGACCCCACACCCTACACTCACCACAGCTAACACCCCCCCCTCCTACCCCCCCCCACCCCACGCCCACACCCCCACACCTCCCGACCACACCACCCACACCAACCCGCCTCCCGCATCCAACTCGCCCCACCCCCCCCCGCCCCCCCCCCCGCCCACCACCCCCCCCACCACCCCCACCACCCCCCCCGTCCCACCCCCCCACCCACGCACCCAGCACCACCCGCCACCCCACCCACACCTCCCAACCACCTCCTCACACCACCACCCACCCACCCCCCCACCACTCCATCACACTGCCACACGACAATCCCCACCCAACCACCACCCAACCACCCACCCCCCCAACCCCACCCCCATACCACCGACCTCCCCCCCACCCACACCTCATTCCACCCCCCGCCCCCCCTCCCACACCACGTCTGCCCCAACCCCCGCCCACCCCATCCCACCGCACCCCCACAGTCAACACCCCCCAATCCACCCCACGCGTCCCCCTAACCCCCCCTCCCCTATCACCCCCAGACCTACCCCCTCCCCCCCCCCCAACCCACCCTCCTCCCATCCTTTGGCTCCCCCCCCCCCACCCCACCCCCCCCCCACACCTCTCACCCCCACCACCCCCCCTCCCCCCCTACCCAAACCTCACTCCCCACCCACACCACAACGCCTCCAACACATCCCCCCCACCCCAACCCCCCCGACCACTCCACCATTCGCCCAGACCCCCCAGCGAGTCATCCCTCCTCACCCCAACCCCCACCCCCCCCATACCACCCCACCCTCCCCCCTTACCCACCCACCACCCGCCTCCCCCCCCCCCCCCACCCTCACCACAGCCAAACCAGGCCCAGGCTCACCACCCAATATTACCCCACGCGACCACACCCCCCCTCCCCCCCCCCCCCAGATCCATCACCCCCCCAACCAACCCCCACCTCCCACACTGCCCCCCCCCCCCCCCCCCCACCACCCCGCCCACCCCCATCCCCCCCATTCCCCCCCCCCCTCCTCTATACCCCAACCCACAACCACCCCCCCCCCAAACCCGACACAAACCCACACAGCTCACCCCAACTTCCAACACCCCCGGACCGCCCGCCACCCCTCGCGCCTCCCCCCCAACCACCACCACCCACCCCCCCAGCCACCCCCATTACCACACACCCTCACCACCTCCCCCCACAATCACCTGGAAAACCCCAGTACCCCCCCCCCCACACCATCCCCCCCGCTACCCGCCCCGATCCACACGATCAAACCCTACAACCCCACGTACCCCGCCCCTGCCAATTCACAAACACCCCACCCCCCCCACCCCAACACCCCCGCCGATCCGTACCATCCTACCCCACGACCCCCACACCCACGCCCCACTTCCCCCCCCCTTCCCCCCACCGCAACCCAGTACCCGCCCCCCGCACCATCGCACCCACCCTCCCCCACCCCCATACCCCCCGACCCACCCCCAGACCCCTAACCCCCATAGCCCCCCCCACCGCCCCAACACCCCGCCCCACCCGACCCCCCCCCGACCCCAACCCCAAACCCCACGCCCCCCGCCTCCCCAACCAACCTCCACACCCCTCCTACCCACACCATCCGCCCAACCCCGTACCCCGCTCGTACCCCCCCCCCACCCCCCCCCCACCCTCCACCCCCCCACGCCACTCATACACCCCCCAACGCCCACCATCCCCCCACCCCCACCCACGCCTCATCCACCACTCCGACCCCAACAGTCCACCCCCCCTCAACCACACCACACCCCGACTCACCCGCCCCCAACACCCACCAACCCATCCTCCGTCCCTCCCCCCCCCTGCCACCGACCCCACATCCCCACTACCTTCCTGCACCCCGCCCATCGCCCCACCATACACACTCGACCCCCCGCCCCCCCCGTCCCTCGCCACCGAACCACCACCCCACCACTCCCACAACTCCCCACCCACACACACGCTGCCCACCCACCCCGCTATCCCCCCCCCCCCTGCCCCACCCCCAAACCCCCCCAACCCAGACCAACCCAATCGCCTACGGCCCCCCCCTGCCCCAGTCAAACCCCACCACGCCACCCCTTCCCCCCCACCCACACACACTACACAGATCCCCCCCCACCCCCCGTCCTCCACCCCCCCCATCTACTACCCTCATCCGCAACACTCCCCAAACGCCCCGTGCCCCCATCTGCGCTCACCCGCTATCACCCCACACCACCAAAACCCCCCCCTACCCTCACCCCCCCACACAGCCAACAAAGCAGCCCCCTCCACTCCCGCACCCCCCCGCCCCCACCCCCACCCTCACCCCCCTACACACCCATCCCCCACAAACCCCCCCGCAAACCTCCACCACCGACCCGCCCTCCCCCACCCACCACAAACCACACACCTGCCCCCACGCCCCCCGCCCCCCCACCCCCCCCATCACCATCCCCCCCCCCCCAACCCCCCCCCTCCCCCACCCATCCCCACCCCCCCACACCGCCCCACCCCCTCCCCCCACCAGTACAGCCCCAAACCTCCCCCCTCCCCCCACTCCCACCCCCACCCACCCCCCCCTCCCTCCCCCGCCGCCTCCTACCCACCCACACCCACGCGCCACCAACACCACACTCCCCCAACCACCCCCCCCAACCTATCCGTACCTGACCCCCCCCCCCACCCCCACCCCCCCCACACCCATACCTACCCCCACCCTACTCGACCCCCCCCGCCTCACACCCCCCCCGACCTCTCTCCTCCCTTCAACACACACCACAACTCACCCCCCCTCACCCCCATCCCCCCCCCCACCCCTATGCCCCCACCACCCCGCCCCCGGCACCTCCACTCCCCCCACCAGCCCCACCCCCCTCCAAACCCTCCCCCCCACCCCCTACCCCACCCCCTAACCTCCAACGCCCACACCTCCCACACCCCCCACACCCGCCACGCCCCCCCCCTCCCCCCCCCCTCCCAAACACCTCCTGGCAACATCTCGACCAACACCCCAACCAAAACCCGTCCCCCCCCCCACCCACCCACCACCCCCAACCCACCCCCCTCATCCCCCACACCCCCATGCCAACCACCACACACACTTATCCACCCATCACCCCCCTCCACACCGCGCGCACTCAACGGCACTCCCACACCCCCCCCCTACTCCCCCCCCCCAACCCCCCCTCCCCTCCACTCGCCAACCACCCCCAGCACCTGCGCTCTCCCCCCATACCCCACCACGGTACCATCCTCACTCACCGCACCATGGCCCCATACCCCCCCCAACCAACACCAGACGCTCACAACCCCACTCACCCACCCTCCCACCCGCCCCCCCTCCACACCTCACTCCCCCCACCCACAAGCACCCACACACCCCCCCTCCAACCAAACCCACCCCCCCTCCAACCCAAACCACCCAACCTCACCAGCACCCCCCCCCCCCCACCACCACACCCACACTACTCCACACCCCCCCGCTCACTACCCCCCCCCACCCATCCTCACCCCCCAACCCCCCCATGAACACCACCCACAAATTCCACCCCCACCCCCCCCACCCCCCCACGCGCCCACTGCCGCCTACCCCCCCCTCATGCCCCCCACCACCCCCCCCACCCCCCACCCACCTCCCCCACCCCACACTCCCCCCCACATTCTACACCCCGTCCCCAACACAGACGCCCAACACCCTACCCACCCACCCACCCCCACCCCTCACCCCCCCACCCCCACCACCCCCCTCACCCCCACCCACACCCACCCACCACCCCCACCCACCCCTCACCCCCCCCCGCCCCATTCCCCCCCCCCCCCCCGCACCCCCCCTCCTCACACCCACACCCCCCCCCGCCCCTCCACCCCCTCACCCAACCTCCCCCACCCCACCAACCACCCCCCCTCCCCCACCCCCCCCCCCGCCCCCAAAACACCTCCCCCCCATCCCCACCGCAGACCCCCAACCCCACCCCTCCACCCCAACTCCCCCACAACCACCCCACACCCAATACCACCGCAACCCCCCGACCACCAACGTGCCCATCACCCCCCCCAGGCTCCCCGCCCCACCCCTCCAGCCGCTCACCCAGCCACCCCCATCGCCCTCCCCACCCCTCACCCCCGCTCGCACTCCCACACCCCCAACCCCCCCACCTCCCACACCCCGCCCATCCACCCCCCCCCCGCCATCCAACCACCCCACCCCATCACACAAACCACCCCTATCACCACCCCCTACTGCCCCCCCGCTCCTCCAACACCCCACTCCCCATCCCCCTCCCCCCCCTATCCAACACCCCCCCACCCCCCCACACCCCACCCCCACACACACGCAGCCAGCTCCCGATCCCCCCCCCACCCACCCAAAGCGCACACATAGCCCCGACAACCACCCCCATCCCCGACACCCACACACGTTCCCCCCACCCCCCCCACACACGAAGGCCCCACACCCCCCACCGCATTCCCCCCCGCCCCCGTCACCCAACACCCCCACCCAACACCCCCCACCCCCCCCACCCAGCATCACACCCCAACCCCCCTCACCCACCCACACACACCACGCACCCAAATGTCCCCCCGTCCCCACCCCACCAAACACCCACCACACCACACCAAGTCCCCCGCCCCCTCAGCCCGCCTCCACCCCCTCTCCCAGCCACCCCCGCAGCTCTCCCACCCTCCCGCCGTCCCCCGCCCCACACTCACGCCTCCGCCCCCCCCGCCACCCCAGGACACCACCATCCAAACACCCCCCCCTCACCCGCCAACCTCGCACCCGCAAACACTGTCGCACCCACCCCCCACCGCGACTCACACCACCGCCAATACCCCCCCCCCCCACCCCCGCCTCCAACCACGGCACGCGCCCGTCTACCCTCCCCCCACCCTCCAACACCCCATCCCAAGCCCCCTAACCCCATCCCCCGGCCCGCTCCACACCCCCACCCTTCCCCCACCACTACGCACCTTGCCCCACCCCCCTTCCTCTCACCCCACCTACCCACACAGCCCCCGCCCAACACCCCACCCCCACACCCCACACCCAGCCCACCCCCCGTATCTCCCACACCCTCCCCTGCCCCCTCCCCCCCTCAAGCCCTCCGTCCCCACACTCCCCCCCCACCCACCACCATCGCACAAGAATCACCCCCCACCCGCCGCATCCCCCCCTCCTCACGACACCCCCCACCCACATCTCAACACCCCCTCCCACCCGTACCCGACAATCTCCCAACACCGACCCACAACCTAACTACACACCCCCGCCCCCCGCCCCTCCCCCAAACTACCCCAGCAACCACCACCTGGCACTCCGCACCTTCACGCCTCCCACCCCCCCTCGCATCACTCCCCCACTCACCCCGCGCACCTGCCCCTATCACCCCCGAGCACCAGCAATTCCCGCTCAACGCACCCCCCCCCCGTCCCCCCTAACACACCCGAGCCACTCCACCTCCCGCCCCCGCCCCCCCCCTCCCCCCCCTCCCCCCCCAGTCCCACCCGCCATCACGCACCACACCGCCCCACCCCCTCCGCACACCTCCAACCTCCACCCACCACCGACCCCCCCCACACCTCCCACCCCCCTACACCACCCAAGATCCCCCCCACTCCCCCCCCACCTCCCACCACGCCCCCGACGGCCCCTAACCACCCTGCGCCCCCACCCACTCAACACCCACTACCCCTCCGCTCCTCCCCAGCAACCACACGCCACACCGACCACACACCCCCCACCGCTTTACCCGAACCCACACCCACACTCCCCCCACCCCACTCCCCCCCCCCCAACCTACCACCACCCCCCACCCCTAACCCACCTCACCGCCCACCGAAGGGACCCCCCCCACGCCACTCTACGGCCCCAACGCAACCCCCACCAACCCCCCCCACCCCCCACCACCCCCGCCCCCCCCGCGCTCTCCACCCTTCACACCCCCCCTCCCACACACCCCACCCCCAAAACACCTCACTACAACCCCCGCCAACCTCCCTCCTCCCAACCCCCATCCACTCCGACCCACCCCTCCCCGCCCCCCCTATCCTCACCACACCCCACCACAACACTCCCCAGCACCCCCCCCCCCCCCATACCCCCATCCCCCCCCCCCCCAGCGCACGCCCCCCCTACCCCCACCAGCCCAACCCCCCACCACGCAACATACCCACCCGCTCGACCAACCGCCACCCCCCCCAACCCCCCCCCCGCTACAAAATCCCACACCCGACCCCGCACAAATGCGCCCAAAGCACCGCGCCACCCACCCCCTCCCCCCACCCAGCCCAACCAACCCATACCCACCTCACCCCCCACACGCCCAATTTAGCACACCCAACCCCGCCCGCCAACGTCCCCGACCCACCCCCCCCCCCCACTCACCCCTCCCCCCCCCCCCTTTAGACCCACACCGCACCCCACGCCCCCCCCCCCCGCTCTCAACCCACACGAACCCCCCCCCCCACCCCCACCTCCCCCACCGCCCAACCCGACCCCCACCCCCTCACACACCACCCATCCCCCCCGAGCCACCGCCCCCTCATCCCCCCCCCACCCCCCCCCTCCCTCCCCGACCACCACCCCCCCACACCCTCCCCACGTATGAGCCTTCCCCAGCTAAACCCCCCAGACACCCCCCCCCCCTGCAACCCCCCCCGTCCCATCCCCAACCCCAAACCCGCTCTCACCCCCCTTCCCCCCCCCCCACCCCCCTCTCCCTCCCGCCCCACCGCTCACGCAGCAGCGCCACACCCCCCCCCCCGCCCACACCTCCAACCCTCCCCCCATCTCTCAACTGCCCCAGCACACCCAACCCCACTCACCACACCCAACCCACGTCCATCCATCCAACACCACCGCCCACGCCCCCCCGACGCCCCCCCCCGGAGCAACAATAACACCCACCGGGCGACCCCCCTCCAGCCCCCCACGACACCACCCACCCGCCACCCCCACACCCCCCCACCCAGCACCGCCCCCCACCCCACAACCACATCCACCAGCCCACTCCACCACCCCCGCCCCCCTCCACACCTCGCCACCCCCGCGATAAGCCCCCCCCCCACCACCCAAAACACCAACCCCTCCCCCAAACTACCCCCCCACACACCCTCGATCCACCCACCCGCCACCCCCAACCACTCCCCCACCGCCCCCCCCTACAACCCCCCCCCCCCCCCCACCCCCCCTCCCCGCCCCCCACCACTAACCAACCCGCCCGAAGGCACTGAACCCCCCCCCGACCCCCACCCCTCCACCCCCCTACCCCCCACCCACCACCTCGACAACACCAACCTCAACCTAACCGTTCTCACGCAGACCCCACCCCACCCCCCTCCTCCCCCCCGCCTCAACACCAACCCCACCAACCACCCCGACCAACCCCCCACACCCCCCCCGCCACAACACAGCGCCTTCCACACACCACCCCACCCACCCACCCACTACCAGCCCGCTCCAGACACGACCCCCAACCCCCCTCCACCTCCACTAACGCCAGCCAACCGCACCCAAGCTCCAAACCCTCCCCCCTCACCCCCCATCCGACACCTCTCACACCCCACCCCACCCCCGCCGAATCTCCCACCTCCACCACCCCCCCCCCCCGTCCCACCACCACCACGCCCGACGTCCCACCGCACCACCGCACACCCCATCCACCGCCCCCACCCCCACCCCTACCTCCCCCACACACAACCCGCAACTCACACACACCCATCCACACCTCCCCCCCACCCGCCGCCTCACGGACCCCGACCCCACCCCGGCATACACCCCCCCAAGCCACCCCCACCCCCCCCCCACCCTCATCCCAACCCCGCCCCCTCCCCAAACACACATATGGAGGGCGGTTGACCCCGAACTCAACCCACTCAACCCCGCCCAACCCACATCCCACCCACAGCCCACGCAATACCCAAACAAACCCCCAGGCACCACCTCACCACCCAGCCCCCCCCCCAACATCACACAACCCCGACCACCTCCACCCACACCCTCCACACCCACCGCCCACCTCAACCCCCGCCCCCAAGTGAACCACCCATCCCACCTCCAACCACCCCCGCCCCCCCCCCCCACCCCCTCCCGCCCCCCCATCACACCACAACCTCCGCCCCCCCACCCCCACCACCCAACCCCGCACCCCCACACCTGACCACCCCTTCCAATCACCCCACACCCCACCCCGCACCTGAATCCCCCAACACCCCGACCCCCACCCCACCCACCTGCCAACACACGCTCCCCACCCCCCCACCCCCCACCCACTCGCACCCCTCCCCCCCCCCCACACCCCCCCCCCCCCATCCCCCCCCCCCTCAAACCCCCTCCGAGCGACCGCCACGCAAGCTACTCCCCCCCCCAAACAGCCCCCCGGCCCGCTGACCCCTATCACCCCATCGTACCCCCTCCTCCCCCTACCCGCAGACCGACTCAGCACCCTCCATCCACCGCCCTTAACCCCCTCCCGCCCCACCACCCGCCTCCTCCCCCACCAGCCCACGCCGCGCCCGACCCCCCCCCCACCCCAGCCTAACCCCAACCCTCCCATATTAACGCCACCCACCCCCCACCACGCCCTCGTACAAACGCCTCGACCCACGGTCCCCAACCCCACGCTCACCCCCCCCCCCCCCCCACCCGCCCCCCCACACACACCCCCGCTGTCCCCTTCACCTCACCAGCCCCACCCACTCAACACCACCCCACCCTTGAGACCCCCCCCTCCCCCCCCCACCCACCCCCCCCATCCCCCCCCCCACGAACCCCGCCGCCACACCCAACGCCCCCCTCCCCACCCACCCCCACCACCCCACCCCACCCGACGACGACCGCCCACCGCCACGTTCCCCCCCACGCCCCCTCACCCTCCCCCCCCCCACAACGCGCAACACCACAACTCCCCACCCCCCCCCCAACCCCCACACGCGCTCCACACCCCTCAACCTCCCCCCCCCCCGAGCCTCCCACCGACCCCACAGCGCCCCAGGGCCCAGTCCGCCACGCCCCCCACCCCACCACATACGCACACCCATCCGCCCAGCGCCCACACCCCCCCAAACCACATCCCACTCCCCAACCCCACCATGTCTTAGCCTCAAGCATCACCCCCCGTCCCAACGCCCTATCACCCCCACACACCCCAACACCCCCCCGTCAGCATCCACCCCATCCCCGAGCCCCCCCCCCGCACCCCTCTCCACGCCCCCCCCCCACACCGTCCGCTCTCCCGCCCTCCCTCCTCCCCCACCCTCCCAACCCCTCCCACCCATCCGCCCCCCACCCCCCACCACACCCCCAACCACATCCCCAACCCACCCAGCCCCCCCCAACCGCCCCAACACCCACCCCCCGTACTCGAGCACATCCCGCCCCACAAATCTACCCCCAGCACCTCATCACACTCCCCCGCCCCCACCCCCCTCCACCCCCCCCACACGTCACCGACCCCCCCCGCCCCCAAACCCCCCCCCAACCAACCCCCACTCGCGCCCCCCCCACCCATGCCATCTCAATCCCCCCCACCGACCCCCACCCTACCCCCCACCCTGCAACCCTTCCGCCACCCCCATCCCCGCCCCACCCTCCCCCACCCCTACTCCCCAACACAACATCCACCCTACCCACCCCCACACCCCACCACCCCCCATTTCACACCCTCCCCCACCCCACCCCCCTACCCCACCCCCACCTCCCAACCACCCGCCGCGCCCCCCCCAGTCCCCCCTCAAACACCGCCCGCCACCCCCCACCGTCCCCACCCCCCCTCCACCCTCCAACGCTGCACCAACACCCCCCCCACCCCCACCCAGACCGCCCCCCCTAACACCCCCCCGCACCCCGCATCAACTACCAGGCCAACCGCCCCCCCCAACACCACCACCCCCCTCCCAACCCAACCCAAAACACCACCCACCGCGCCCTCCTCACACCCACCCGCCCCACCACCCAACCCTCTCCACCCCCCCCCACCCCCCTAACCCACCCCCCCGGACCAACACCACCCACCACACACACCCCCCCGCCCCCCCCACAGACCTCTCTACCCCCCCCCACCACACCACCCCCACTCTCCCCCCGAACCCACCAGCCCACCCCCCCCAAACAAACCCCCCCCCCCCACACAACAACCCCCCCCACCACAACCCCACCTCCACCCCACCCCATCCCAACCAGCATCACCACCTCACCGACCCACACCACCTCCCCCACCCTACACGAAACGCCCAGCCCACCACGCACCCCCACCGACCCGCCCCCCCCCACTCCCTGCACCCACCCACCCCAAACCCCCCCGCCCCCCTCCGTCAACCCCAACCCACCCCCCCCCCCTCACCCCCATGCCCCTACGTGACCAGCAACCCACCTCCCTCCCCCCCACCCCACTCACTCACCCCCATACAACCCCCGCCCACCCCCACCACCACCACCCCACCCCGCCTCCCCTCCACGAAACCCCCCCCGCTACCCCCCCACAAACCCCACTTCACCCCAACCACACACCCAACCCACACCCCCCCCCCAATCACCCCCCCACCCCCACCCACACCCTCCCCTACTCCCACCACCAACCGCCCCACCCGCGCCCCCGGACCAGCCCGCCCCCCCCACATCCCACCCCCGCTCCCACCCCCACCCATCCCCCCTACCACCCCCGCCACCCCCCACTCCGCCAGCGCCACCCCCCCCACAAAGCCCCACCAATCTGCCCACCCTCCCCATCCACATCCCGCCCCCCCCCCAACCCGCCCCCACTCCGCCCCCCACACATCACCTACACCCACCGCAACACACCCCCAACCCCCACCCCACCAAGAAACCACAAACCCGATCTCGCCCCTCCTCCCCTACAGGCAGCCTCATAGCCCCCCTCCACTCCCCCCCCCCCCCCCCGCCCCTCTACCACGCCCCCCCCCACCCGCCAACCCCCCCGTGCCCATCCTCACCCCCCCACCCCCCCCCCCCCCCCCCCCCACCCCACCCCCCCCCCCCACAAGCGCACGACCACCACCCAGCCATCCATCCCACCCCCTCCCCACCAGGCCCCGCACCCGCTCACTCGTCACCCCATCCCCACGCCCCCCCCACCCCCGCCCCCCGCACCCCAGCCCCCTACACCCCCCCGGCAACCGACGGCTCCACAGACTCCCCCCTCCCCCCCCCCATCCCGCTGACCCCACCCCGCCCCCCACCACCCTATCCTCACCCCCCCGCCCTTCCCCACTTCCCCACTGGCACCCTCTCCCCCCACTCAAAAACCCCCAGCCCCCCGCCCCGTCACACCCCATCCAACCCGCGAACCCCGGCCCATCCCCCACACAATACCCCCCCCCCCCCCCTGCCCCCAGACGCCACCCTACAACCCCACGCCCCTCGATCCCCCACCCCCCGAACCCAGTGCCCCCCCCACCCCTACCTGCAAGCCCGCCCCCACACCTCCCCGCCACCCGGCCCCACACCCCGTCCCCCCCCAAACCCACCACCACCCCCGAGCCACCAGTCACTCCCCACCCTCCACCATCCCCACACTCCAAACCCCGCTCCCCCCCAAACCACACCAGCCCCACCCCCAGGCCTCGGGCACACGCACCCCTATCCCATCACACCGAGGGCCACCCCCACCCCACCCAACCCCCCACCCCACCACCACCCGCCACGACCTCCCCCAACCCCACCCACTACCCCACTCCCAATCTCACCGCGCCAGCCAACCCCACCCACCACACCCCACCACCCCCCCCGCACAACGCCCCAACTCAATACAACTCAGCGCACCCCCCACCCCACCACCAACCCCCCCAAACCACGTCCCCACCCACCAAACGCCCCCCCAACCAAACCGTCCCCCCCCTACCCCCACCCCCCCCCCCCAAACCCACCCAGCCCTTACCAAGACCACACTCGAGACCTTCCCCCGCGCCCATAGCCCAGCCACGCCAGGCCGCCCCCACCACGATCACCCACATGCACCACCCCCCGCCGTCTCACAAGCCCCCCCACTACCCACACCCCCGGGAATCCCCCCCCACTCCCACCCCCCAACCACCTGACAACCCACAACCCCCCAACCCCCCCCATGCGGCCACACCACCCCGCTCCCCCCCCCACCGCACCCCACCCTACCCCGCCTGCTCCTTCACCCAACCCGCCCCCCCCCACCCACGCCACCACAACCCCCCCACGCCCACTCCCCCCCACCAACACCCCACCACACGCACCCACAACTACCCCTATCCACAACCCCCACGCTCCCCTGACCAAGCCCCACCAACCACCGCCTCCGCCCGACCACCCCCCAAGTTGACCTACCCCCATCCCACCCACCCCCAACACGACCACCCCCCCCTCCCACATGCCGCCCCCAACCCCCACCCTTCCCCCAAACCACACCTATCTCCCCCAGCCCCCATAAGCACCCCCCTCCGAAACCGGCGCCTCTGCCCACCTCAGAATACAGACCCCTCCCCACCCGCCTACCCACGACCACCCCCCCCCCCAAACACCGCCCGACCCAACCCGCCCCCCCCCACCTCATCCACACCCCCACTCCCCCCTACCCCCCAGACCGACCCGACCCCACCCCCCCCCCACCCCCCCACCCCAACCCCACGCCCCCATAGCCCAACACCCCCCCCCACACCCCCCCCCACCCCCCCCACCCCCCACACCAACCCCCCCCACCCCCACCCCCAAGACCCCCACCACCCACGCCGCCATTCCCCACCAACCCCACCCCCCTCCGCCCCACACCTCTCACCAACCCCCACCAGTAAACACCAACACACGCCCCCATGTCCGACCAAAGACCCCACCGCGCCAGCACCCCCCCGACCACAGTGCACCCCCTCCCCAACCTCTGTCCCTAACCCACCCAGGAACATTTCACACCCTGCACAATTCTAAAAACTGACGTAAAGCCCCGGCAAGCAGAGACACCACACCAACACCAACCGGACCCCAGCGGATGACCTATATTCTACAAACTGAAGATCTACAGAGAACTCACCACAACGTAGAACATACAGCACATCTCCCAGTCACAACCCGACGCCACAATATGATGACAAACCACAACTATGGCATGGAATCACCAGGTGTCCGGGATAAAATCATGGATGCAATATACATGGAAACCATGTCTATTAAAAAAAATCAGTGTCTTTAAAGTCATACCTTAATACTTATAATTAATACTTTGGTATATGCGATTTTTATATCAAAATGAAAACGCATAAAGCATACACTGTAATAATAGCTGTACATGTGAAAATTGTGCGTTAAATATGCACGATTTTCGCACAAACCTCGTATAATTAGCATATTTAAAGACTCGCACATGAATTTCATTTGCAACATTTATACCTCTGTATAAAAATGTTACCTCAAAATCACACAGCGCACTGTTTTCCTAGTTAACCCATTCAACATCATAGACTGGTCTAAAGCAACACAAAAGAGCATACCATTTGAATACTTGGGGGTGAAAGGGTTAAATACATAACGATACACTTAATGAAAGGGTTACACTTTATATTTCACTTTCATTGGTTATATCACGAAAATTTAATTTTTCCACCATTTATATCAACATTTACATGTTATTTCAGAGTATTTATAGTGTTGCATTAGAACTTATTTCGTTGAAAGGTTTTTAAAACATGTCTAACTAATTAGGCAGTCTGCCCAGAAGCTGAAATGTATCTATAGAACTGTGTGTATTTAGAACTAGTACAAGACACACACCATCTCTCCATCTCTCTCTGACTGATCACCAGGATACAGGCTACAAGTTTAATCACTTTAGAGGTTCACTGGTATTTTTATTTCCAACCGGATCCATGTCCATGCTAAATTTAAGATTGTCATTTTAAACTTGTTGCCTACAATAACAGACCTGACTTTAAAAAAAAACATATAAATAGCCCTAGCTAAACATAATAGCTGATTAAAATCAAAATCTGAGACAGGAAATGCCCCAATTTCATGGTGGTAAATTCACTTTTTAAAAGTTTTCGTTTTGAGTAATCATTGTGACAAATTAGCAAACAGTTGCTTAAATTTGAAACATAAAATAATACAAAGTTTGATGAAGATAAACAGCAACTTACAACTGATAGGTATATATATATAAAAAAAAACAAAACAATATATCAACAGAAATAACAATTCATCAAAACTTGAAAATATGTAACAACTCTAACAGCACATACGTCAGACATGCAACAGTCTCTAGAAAGATTATTACATGGATTTCGTCCAAATCAAAGTGCCTACAGATTTTCACAACCGAAAAAACGTAAATATTATCAGACAACATTTCTGGGTATAGGTTAAACAAAATATGTGCTAACTTTTATGACCATCCATTTTTCTTTGCAATGCAACATTATTTACAATATGTTAAACAGACTGATGAATAATATTACTAATGCCGTCTTGTACTTATAGCTCTACATTGTGTGTGTATATGAATCTGTTTTCTATCACATTAACTCAAAAGTATCTTTTATATAAATAACAATATAAATATTTATGGGGCAACTTATATATGAAATATAACGGCATATATAAATAATTACAAATTCCGTTAAAACATTTCAAAACTTTAAAAAAAAAACCATTATGATCAGTTTTTTATTTCTTTTGCAGTAAGGCTTATAGCCCTGATAAATCATTGAATGACACGCCTGAAAAATCCTTCCTATGTAGGTCTTTAATGGTAGACATCTCTTGTATTTACCCTGCTGTGAACTGATATGCCAATGAAATAGATACATGTACTTTGTTACATAATCTTATGATTGCTAATCATTCATTATGATAGGGATAAATGTCCCTATATACACACAGAAATATATCACAGGTACAATACGTAAGAAAAGTTGAGACAATTACTTTAAAAAAAGGATTAAAATAAGAAAATATGAAACATATAATGTTACTGATATAACATTATACTTGCCCGACACTTTCTATTGGGCATTTGGCAATAGGTCAAATGTTTCACTGCTAAGATATTTTTTATGTAATTTGAGTATATTGCTGGTCAAACAAGTGCAATACAGAAGTTAACTGTGACCTCTAGAATACCTAATTAAGTAAATCTACAGCTGAACTAGGAAGATAAAAAGCTTTTGAACTTTGAATAAAAAACAACTGTGTTGAAAAAATGTTTTGAAACATTCCCACTTCATCTCCCCACACAGCAGACATATTTGTAACTGTTTCACTGGAAAACGAGCAATCTGCTTCTTACTGTCATTAGGCCATCGAGTCATGCAAGTTTCTTCTTTCAGTAAACCCCAAAGAAGAAACATGGCTCAGTGGCCAAATGACAGTAGAAAGCAGATTGCTTTGTTTTTGTTTTGAAAGGTGCTTGATATTTAGTGAAATGGAATTAATTTGGGATTTATTATGAATGAACTAATCATTCTGTGTTTGTTGCAGTTTGTACATTGCAGAAAATTTCACTTGAAAAACAGATGTTTATTTTTGTTGAGAAGTACAGGTAAGACTAAGAGTCTGTGAGTTTTATTCAGCCTCTGGGACTTTGCACGTTTCGTATTGCGAGTACAGGTATACAATGAAGACCAATATAACTAATCCGCCTTTTACACCTGTTGTGCGACATTTTTTTTTGGTGAAACAATTGCAAATATGTCTGCTGTGTAGGGAGATGAAGTGGGAATGTTTCAAAATATTTTTTAACACATTTATTTTATTCAAAGTTCAAAAGCTTTTTATCTTCCTAGTTCAGCTTTAAGCATGATAAATACATGACATTAATTGAATGTGAACCCAAAAATGGCTTAGTAGATATTCAAAATGTAATTATCTCCCCATGCCATTTTCAAGTTCATTCAATTTTTGAAATTTAATCTTTCTCACAAGACATAATTTGTTTCTAAATCAATAATCCTCAAGCCACATGACAGAAAAAATAAATTCGTAATTGCTTTTAATACTAGAAAAAATGATTTAAAAATTGCACCAAAACAAAATTATTGCAGATTTAGTAATTACTAACAAAAATCTCGAGTTAGAACCCTGAAAAAAAATATATAAGGGTTAAATAGAAATAACACATTCTTGTTTGGGACTACATGACTGTCTTTAGACTAAGATATACATATCACAGCAATAGCAATGTATGTTTTTTACAATCTGTCTCTTAATTACAGTCTACTACAGAGACAAAATATGAAATCAAAAATTGACAAAAACAACAAATCCGGGCCGAAAACAAACAAACAAACAAAAAACTACTGATAACTCACAAAAATAAGCAATCCAAATAAATAATTAGTGCACATATCTGTGTGCTAGTAACAAGACTAAGAAAACACTTATATTCAAACCAATACTGAAAAGATGGAAATTCACACTGTTGGGTAAATTTACACTAGTTATTCGATTAAGAGTTTTTCATGTAAATTACCTCCATACCAGTTGTGCTAAGAATTATGATTTAATACAGCACTGCTCACTTTAATTTGTGACATCGCATAAAAAAAATAACTTGTGTCATTTGCATAAAAAAATCACCAAATTAACAACACATAGAAATAACACAGAGAAGTATCAGTTCAAAAGGACTTTAACTATAACCTGAGCCCTTGAACATAGTCTTGGCCCCCTTTGAAGTAGGGTCCTTTTCCAATTACACTTACAATATTCTGTTACCTGGGGGTGTGTTCCCTAACATGCTTGATGGAAATCTGTGAGGTGCTTTTGAAGTCATAAATGAGAAGAGTTGACAAACAACAGCAAAGAGTAATGGCTACATGACAACGTCGCTGTCAGTTTGGATCATGTTCTTACAGAAATTGACCTACCGCCAAGTGTCTGACACATGACTGTCAATGTGTTTTTTTGACGTCATGCGATTGTGATGTCATAATCACACAAGAGTTTGATGGGCATTTAATTGTGATGTCATAATGGAAAAGTTTGCCAAAAGGCATTTGGCAATAGGTCAATTAAGATGACTCTGTGTATAAAATATATGTATATATTTCAAGTACAAAAATTAAAAAAAAAAAAATTATATTTTGGGAAGTGATTAATCTTAGGAAATGCTTCAAGAATATTTCATGTTTTTAATATTAAATGTAAATGAGAAATACAGGAAAATATGTAACCTCTATAGAAATGTGGTAACAAAGAAAACACAATGATGCTGATTCATAAAGCTTATGATGGAAATAACGCAGGGATTTCCCTATTTCCTAAACCCTGTCCTGGGTTCGAAATAAAAAATGAAATAAGATTTGAAGTTTTAACTAAACATTGAAAACTTTATTAAATTTCAGATATTTGTTGAAAATACTTGGTAATTTGTTCATTTTTTGAGTGGGAATGGGTTCAGTAAAAGCACCCAAACCTGCCTAGAAATGTCAGAATGTATTACTATGAACAAACCAAAAGGGATTGGTCGAAATACTTTGGTGTGAAAGGATGATAAGAATGGCCGTATTAAAAATGAGCAAATTTGATGAAAATACGGGTGAAGTTTGGCATCATACATGTTATATGTTTGTGATGATACAACAAAATAAAGCATTAGAATCCACTGTACTGTTACATACATCACAGTGATCATTCAGATCAGTTCTCAATCACGTAAAGCCAGAAGATAGCCACGCCCACTTATGTAACAACTTTTGGCCTTCTACAATGCAATTAATACATATCCTTTAAACTTGTATGTTTAGGTTATTGAAACAAAAAGAATATCATGCCCATGCTATAACATACATATTTTGTATTAAAATGTGTCACGTATTAAGTAGACAGGTAAAAAATGTGTCACGTATTAAGTAGACAGGTAAAAAATGTGTCACGTATTAAGTAGACAGGTAAAAAATGTGTCACGTATTAGGTAGACCAGTAACTGTACTTATTGAGTTTATCTTCTTAAAGCAAATTTATTATTATTATTTTTATCATTATCAATATAACTATTATCATTATTATTATCATTATTACTATTATTATTATTATTATTATTGTTATTACTATTATTATCATCAAGGGCCACTGTAACACAAAGCAAAGTATCCGGATAACCAAAAGTTTATGCATATTACACATTCCAGGTTACCTAATAAAGGCATTGACTCCGGTGACCTCATACAGGTATTGACTCAGGTGACCTAATAAAGCAAGGTTTCTAAAAGTTGCATACACCCTGAGCAAGCTCTGAATGAAAATAAGATAAATGTTGAAACATAAGCTACGCAGATAATCAATTCCAAATGATGGAAACAAGCAGGTATATAAAGAAATAAAAATATGAAACAAACAAACAAACATTTGAACAATTACCAACAAAATCTACAAATGTAGTAATAATTGAGCAATCGTGTGAAAAGAATCAGATTCTGAGTAGGTTTTTTTTTCAGAACTCTGCACTTATTTTAAAGTATACAACTTTAAAGTAATTGACATTTTCTGTTTACCTAGGTGCCTGTGCATATGAAAATATCTACTCATCTTTAAGCGCACTGGAGATAATCAAATATACTTTTTTTTTTTTTTTTTTTTAAAGATTTTAATTTTATGCATAAATCAATATCACATATATCTTAATATAATTCACTTAGCTTTGAGATCTTTGTGGATTTGTTCAAAGAGACTAAATCAAGTATGAGGACATGTATTGAAAAAATTCTCCCAAATCAAAACAACCATTAAAAAGGTGTTTAAAAAGTAAACTAAGACCCTGAGAGTCAAGTCATTCATGAAGATTCTCAAAGTCCCATAGCTCTTGCAAATATTGCTGGATGTTGGCCGAAGCTTTTGTTGTTTTTTCTTAATGCTAAGTTTTAATGGTTGAGGACAGAACCTTTTTACAATGTATCAAGGAAAAGTTTACCTGCCTTCCGCAAGTAAACAGGCAAACTTCCCCTTAAAATGATATTAGGTTCCAGCAGGTTCCTGCACTGATCAGAGGTGACAGACTTCATGGTTTAAAGCAGAATGCTCTTACCAATGGTGGGCCCCTTGGCCATAACTTGAACGACCAGTCTCATGTACGATCACCTGTCTTCTGAGTCAATATTATAAAAATAACTTAGTTATATAATCCTTTAAATAATACCTATCTCGGAAGACTTAAAGTCTGTCTCTAGGGACCACATGTGGCAGATTGGTAGCATCTCACGTCAGGTTTCATTGTACTGGTTAAAACTGAGCATGTCCTAAAATAACTGATATAAAAAAAACCTGTCTGGAGAGATCATCCTAACTGCCACTGAAATGTGGTGTATCAAGACAGGTGGTGTCTCAAGATGTGCCAGAGAGTTTTTATTTACAAGATTATTTAACCAAATGGTTCTCAGCATGTTGCTTCAGAAGACAGGTGGTTTTTTTTAAAGATTGGTCTAAAATATGGGCATGTATGGTTTGGAAAGAAATCAAAGGTACAAATAACTGTTATAATGCAAATAACAAATAAAAAACAATATGTCCCCCATTCTTCCATTTCTAGACATAAAAATATCATTTCATAATGAAAAGGAAGCCTCATTTTAGTTACCTGATAAATCCCTGCCATTTAGGAATGACCCTTAAAAAGTCAAAAATGAATCAGTTATACATTTAGGCATACTGAGATGTTTGCAGTACAGTCACTCTTCATAAATACAACAAACAAAATAAACCGGAACTCAGATACACTTAAAAAACAACAACAACAACAAAAAAACAAAAAAAAACCAACAAACAACTAAAACATTGCAACAATAAATGCCAATATGAATTATAGATATCACAACTCATCATTGCTTCTTCTGTTTTGGTTTTCGGTTTTCTCACTATTTTTATTTGTTTTTCCATAATTGCCATTTTTCTGTGTGTTTATAGAGTTCTCTGCCCTGGATTCTGATTTTTCAGATTCAAAACTATTTATGGAATTTTCCTGAGTTAATATATTTTCTTGACTTTGTGTCAGATCATGGAATGTGACAGTGGTTTCACTTTCTATATTTGGCACTTGTCCAGGTAATGCACTACTAGCACCTGCTAATTCCTCGGGCGTGGCATAATGCTGAAATTCACCTTTGGTATTTTGAGGTAATCCTTCATCTGCATCTGTAATGGGCTTTTGGAAATTATAATTAGTTTGATCTTCTGCTTCCTCGGGACTTTGATTGTCATTGAACTGACTTTGAGGATCTTTAACTTCAGGATTAATGATTTCTAGTTCATTAGCTAATTTATCAAACATCTTTTGAGCTTCTCTATCAACACTTTCTAAATTAAAATAAGCAGATTCTAGTAGTCTTGCAATAGCTATTAAATAATCTCCGGGACGACCCAGTGAATTGAAATTAGTTCGTCTCTGTAAAATATCAACGAGATCTACGTAAATCTGATTGAGTTCTGGTTTGGTTTTTGGCACACTTTTTGAAATCTTATCAAATCTGAAAGATAGCTCTTTAGAGCCATCAGGTAAGGTTTTAAGAATAATCACATCATCGTCAATTACGCCTGGCGATTTTGGCTCTTGTGATGTTTTGGAAGACACTTTAACATCCATTTGAACAGTACCTGTTCCTGCCTGCAGTCTGCAAACAGAAAAACGAGATTTATATAAAAAAAAAAAACCACAATGCTAAATCAAACTCAACCGGTATTATTAATATCATAAACACCTTGATGATATTAATGAAACTGGTTGAGTTTAATTCAGTGCTGTGAATTATAATATGAAACTGATGACATAATACACAGTGCAGTTACTACTTTCCCCATAAAAATGTTCCTTAAAAAAGTTTTTGTCTGACAAATGAACGATGTTTAATTGATTCCAAATGTGTTTACCTACATTTGGTTAATAATGGATGGGTGTATAAAGTTACTGTTACGTTAACAAGAACATATCACATTTTGTGTCAGCTCTAAGGTTCAATATCAGACTGAGGGCTTTAACATGTGATATAACATTGGCCTCCATCTGATAAAATGTGCAATATGAATTGTATTATGTTATAATCTGTTTATCATACAAGATTGCAAAAACACTTCAACAATTTATCTGTATAATATATAATTTGTGTTATAACAAATCATCACGATTGGTGACACTGAAACCATGATTAGAAGTTCAATATAAAGGCAGAAAGCCAATAAATCCTGAGACGTTCCATAACAGAACAAGATGAAGGGACTTCCATGATGCATGATATGAATTTTAGTGTGACGGCCTGATTAGAATTGCATGATTTTACTAATATTATTCCATGCAGAAATTGTATATCAATATGATCAAGTGCTATGTAAATGATAATATGAGTTATCACACAAGAAATATAACATGACGATATATGACAATGTATAAGAGGGCCATCTTTTACATGACATGGTTTGTACAGGCACTTGGCATGCACATTCAAGGACTTAAAATGAATCTTCCAAGGCCAACAACTCTGCATAGCCTACAAGAATACTTATGTTACCCGTTCCAAGTCTAATATTTCAGCACTTTTCATGCTTGTGCAGTGGTGTTAATATGTATATTACGTGTTAACAAGTTAACTCATTGACGGCTAAAGCCTCATTTGGTCTCAACCATTTAAAAAATTGGTTAAGTCCTCTGTCATAATTAAGAGATTTGTGATTTGAAATCAAAATTTTACAATAACTTTATGTATAATTTTAACTTGTTCACTCCTGAAAAAGGACAGTGGACTGTTCTATTCACTGACTTGGTCGAGTCTAATTATGGCCTCAGGAGTTGATGTGATATATAATGTTGTGCATCATCAACAAAAAAAGAACAAGCAAAAATTTGTTTTGTTTAAGAATTTTTCTGATATCATAAATTTTCCCCATATTAAGGTAGATGGCAATTATCAAAATATCTAGGAAAAACGATACAACTCCCAGCTTTTCACTCCATTTTCAATGTATAAAAATAGAGCAAACACGTAAATTAAATTGAATTCATCATTCTGAAAACTATCACAATTCCCACTATCTGAAAAAATACGATATTTTTCTTCCCATAATTTTCACAAATATCACATGATTACTATATCAAATGTGCATCGTGTTTTCCAAGCCCGAAGAATTGTTTTTTATGTTACAATGCAGCAATGAATGAGCTTTGCTCTCTTTCATGCAGCACTGAGTCAGCTTCACTTGCTATCATTGCTTTGCCTTAGTTCATATTAAACCCAGATATACCTGTACTCCATTCCACCGTTTGCCTCTTCCACTAACTCGTCCTTATTTAATGCCTGGTTGTTCACCTTTACTTTGATCCATTCATTCTGATCAATCTCTGACGGCAATTCAGATGTCTGTTCTGTACTATGTTCTGAACTTCCTGAACCTGAATTTTCTGACAATTTGTTTGGTCCATGGACTTCCACAGTGGAGTCTGGCTCCTTAGTTTCTGGCTCTGCTGGGTCTGCACCATAAAATGGCTGAAACATGCCTGAAACATGTCACATAACAAAATTAATAAAACATTTTACAGCAATTTTATTTGCAAAAAACATAGTTTACATCGTCAAATTTTAAGGACCGCATCTCAATTAATAACCTTAATCAGTGTTCACTTGTTTGTTTACATTTGTCGATAATGGCTTCAATAAACATTGATTGTGTATACAGGAATTTTTAAATGAACCCATTTGAATTGCTTAGATTCAGCAAAATGGAATCGAGCAATCCACAGTCTAACATGTCTAAAGCTGATCAAAGTTTGTGCAATGATGAACTTTTATCGTCTGTTTTGGAATTGAAAAACTCCCCAAATGCCGGGGAGCAGGGCTCTATAAACTAAAATCAAAGTACTGAAATGGGTTGTTATTTTGGCAAAATAGCTGTGGGATTCAAACTACTTCTATCTAACATATATGAATTGAAAATAAATCAAATTTATGTAGATCTGAAAACAAAAAATTTCAATTTAATTTAAAATTAACATTCTAAATTTTATTTGTTGTATCTTCCGCACCACCTTAAAATATACTGTCTGTCATGCATTACACTCATTTCAAAATGAAACGTAAGCATTTATGGAACCAACTTAAATTTAAACCAAACATGACACTGGGAACAGGTAGAATAAATTTTTTATAGTGAAAAATGCAGTGATTTAAAACAAATTTTATTTAGTTTTATGGTTAAATCATAAAAATAAAAATCCTGTGGTCAGACTTATAATAATTGAATGTAAACAATACTATTTAGGGCTATTACCGTGGTATGTGAACATATACTCTGCCTAGACTAAATAAACGACCTTCTCTATCTTGTATTAATTAATATAAATAACTGTACAGGATAAAAAAGACAGTTTACCCACTGTTTATTGTTAAAGAAATAATTTTTCATGAACATAATTCAGGCCTAAAGTCGCGATGTAGTAAAACGATCTATCACCAATTGGCTTATAAACATCAACGCTTTTGGCAATGGATAAAACTTTGTTTTTGTTGAAGACATCGTTTCTGTTTGATATTCAACATGAACATATCGATTACACAAAAAGTTTAGGTTTATACACCCAGATCTAATTGTGATTAACTTTGAAAGTTGTGATAATTGTTGTGTAAACATCATGGCGATTTTTCCCAACTTCCATGGAAACGAGAAGTGGAAAATGTAACATTCAATGTTTGAGTTAACTTCCTTTGCAATATCAATATACACACAGTATACAACTTACAAGTGACCGTCGACTGAGCCTGTGGTCACCATACAGGATGTATAAATAAAGGAAATATGCACGGGGAATCTGATTAAGGCAGGTTATGTATAGCGATTAGTTGACAAACACGTTAATATGATAGTTTTCAAAATGGACAGGAACTTATTCATAACACACTATGATTTTCATCCGCTGTTTGCATAACAAGCACCTCCTACTCGATGCTATCCCCTCTATTCTTTATTTTCATTTTTCCATGGACTAGAAAATGTACATATTCTTGAGAGTTTAACAGAAATTGATTTAGCTTCATGTTGGTATCAGCAATGTTATTATTTCTATTTACATCGCTGTATGCTTGTAGCTGTCAATATCAATATGATGATTGGTGGAGTAATACTGCAGTTTCTCAAGGCAGGCTCAAGGTCACTAGAATCTTATATAGTGGGATTCCATATTTATAAATAGATTGATGAAGTTGTGTTGAAACAAACAACATTGTATACTACTGTATAATTTCAAAAGGCAGAAGTAGAATTATGTGATAATTCATTTGATGATTATTCAAACTAAATTTAATTTCATTTAAACCAAAATATTTCACTTTTCTGTAAAAGTTGAATTCTTGAGTTGGACTATATTTTACAGGAAGTGCGAATGCAACCTCCATGACCTCTTCACTGCTAACAGGATATAACCCTCAATGAAAAGTCGAAATAAACCCATAATAGGTTGCTATTACATAACAACCCATAATGACTCTATATTTCAGCACTTTTCAGGGTCTGTGAGAACCATAAATATCATACCTTCTTCTTTAGGACTTTGTGACAGCAGAACGGTCAGTGCTAGTGTCTCCGCCAAAGCCTGCAGAAGGTCTTGTCCTTCTTTGTGAAATAAAAACACCATGGGAATCTTTACATCTTGTCGTCCATCTCCAGACATCGCAAATATGGGACTTGATTCTGATGTTGAATCTACATTGTTATCTAAAAAAAGAAACCAGACCAAGATCAGAATAAAACACAACCTTACCTAGATAAATGTGTAAAACCATGAACTTCAACAAATGAAAGTAGATCAAGATAGAATAAAACACAACCTAAATGTGATACACCATGAACTTCAAAAAATGAAAATTGACCATAATAGAATACACAACCTAATTAGATATTAAATGTAGAATCATGTTCTTTCTCCATAAATTCATCGAGAGGGATAAAATGATGACTAATTCAGTCATTATCCTAATAAAAACTGAATCCTTAAAGGGGCATTAGCTGTGTTCATCAAAAACAATTTTATGACTTTTTTTTCTGAAAAAAAGAGTAATAATGTCTAAGATACACTGAGAACTATATTTTTTTTGTGTCAATGTTCATTTATGCTACACACAAAAATTTCCCTGTCATACACACAGAAAAGTACAGAACTTACCTATTACGATTCCTCCAATAGCACCAACGTTTTGAATATTTCTTGCCTGGAAGAAAACATCAGTTCAAACTAAATGTCTGTCAAAATCATGTTGATGGATGTGTATATCGATTTTACAACTTTCATGCAGAGAAGAAAAAGTCATTACAGATTTTTTTAAGTGGTGTTCTGTGTCGAGTTATTTGGTGGCGGTATTTAGTTTTTATTGGCAGAAGAGAAAATCTGGTAACAAAGTACTCTGAGAAGCAATCACCAGCTTTAATGAAAGTAAACTGAGAGATTGTCTCGCATAATCAGCTTCAGTTCCAGGGAAACTAGACCCTTCACTGACTAGAGGTGAAAGTAATTGAAGTTTAAAGTGTAGTGCTCTAACCACTCTGTCGTAGAGGTTGCTAGAGATTAGAGTAAATTGACATAAAGCACATGTGATATTTAATTCAAAAAAATTAACAAATAAATAGATTAATGAGTCTTCAGTTCCTTTGATGATTTTTTTATAAAGTAAAATACTTGTAAAAATCTTAATGTGTTTATCACTAAGTGATTTGAATTAAATACATAATTGATTTTAACATAATATGGGATTTGTTTTTAATGAAATATTAACAAGTTCTAAAATTTGTTTGTCAGTTCTGGATGTTTTTTTAAACAGTAAAATAAAAATCTAAATGTATTTTTCATCAAGTGATGTGAATTGAAGAAGTACTTAAATTAAATAAAATAAATATTTTTTTTTAATGAAATACATACTTATAAAATTTGCAAGTAAATTTTTACATCTAAATCCATTTCACAAACCTTATCGATAAACATGCAGTTTCCCCTTTCTACAATTGCAATCTTGCCTTCTAATAATGTAGGATTTGCTATAGAGGAGCAGGCACTATAGGGTTCAGCAACTGCAATCTGTCCTTGTACCTAAAATACAGATATACAACAATGTACCTAAAATACAGATATACGACGATGTACCTAAAATACAGATATACGACGATGTACCTAAAATACAGATATACGACGATGTACCTAAAATACAGATATACGACAATGTACCTAAAATACATATAAACGACGATGTACCTAAAATACAGATATACGACGATGTACCTAAAATACATATAAACGACGATGTACTTAAAATACAGATATACGACGATGTACTTAAAATACAGATATACGACAATGTACCTAAAATACAGATATACGACAATGTACCTAAAATACAGATATACGACAATGTACCTAAAATACAGATAAACCACAATGAACCTAAAATACAGATATACGACAATGTACTGAAGTCATCACCTTGTACATGCTTCTAGAAATATGTCCTTCAATAATTGTAAACATATTTAATTTTACAACAATTAACAAACAAGTTATATAACCCGTAGGCCTACCAAATTAAAGTGGCACATCCAGCATGTCCACGATCAGTCAAAAACCAAAATAATAAGGTTTATTTTCCAAAAATAAGAATGCACAGGTAAAAAAGAAGTCCATCTTTTACTGTTGCTGTAAAATTTTTGTAGCTGAAAACAAGTCTATCACCCCTGTTATGTTTAAATTTAGAGTCGTTTTGTTTGTAAAGATGTGCCAATTTACCTTGGAAGACCTAAATATCCATATTTGTTGTTGACAAGAAAAATGCTGGAATGACCGATGTTCTCTGTCAGAGTAAAGAGAGCAGCTGAAAACATCAGGTCTAAGCTTGCCATCTCTTAAGTCTCACATACTTTCCAACATTAGGATAAAAACTAAAGTGTGTAAGTATGAGTGTTCAAACTATTGCGCTGTACCCTAACAGCTTCAGTCATTTAAGCTTTTGTTTGTATCTACTGAATAAGATAATGAAACAGGATGTAACTGAGAAACACTCCTGTCCATGTGAGCTAAGTTATTCATGATTATTTTTAAGTTCCATAACTATGACAAATATTCCAACTTTTAACCGGTTTCACCAGTAATTTCTTATAGTTAACTTAAGACACATCTATACTGACTTATTACCAGTCCTATCAGTAATGTCTATAATCCCAAACTGTACTCCTGTTGTCAGTTATCATCAAAGACAATATAAATCCATAAAACAAATGACCTCAGGTCACAACAAAAAAAACTTACAGGTGGATTTATCTTTAGACTGTAGCCAAACTGTGCAGGACCTGCTCTAATGTGTACAGAACCCCAGTATGGCTCTGATATGAACTGTACCGTCATTGGTTCCTGCACATCTGAAACCAAATGGAGAAATGTAAGTCCAAATGTAGATATTTTAAATTATTTTGAGTTTTTATGCAGGAGCTTTCATATCAGTTTGATTTACATAATAATAATGGGGTAGTGAAGAAAAAGCTGTGTTTGGCTATACAGTTCTCATGAATGTTAATTTTTGCAAATCATCTCCCATAATTGTGTAATTCACAAAGACTCCATTGTAAATATTTCCTTACTGTATTTACATATGTTACAGTATTATGATGTATGCAATTAAATCAAGTCGGTAGCGCACTCAACTCTTGATTGGGAGGTAGTGAGTTTGAGACAGCTGGCAGCAGGTTGGTTTCCTGTCCTTCTGATGAGACAGTAAAAACCGAGGTCCTGTGTCACAGTAGGTGTCGACACGTTAAAGAACCCTCACTGCTCAATGGCTGTAAGTGTCGAGCAAAGGCCAAAATTTGAAGCCCTTCACTGGCATTTGGCGACGTCTCCATATGAGATTCTTGAGTGGGACGTTAAACAACAATAAACAAACAAGCAATTAAATTAAATTTGATCAACACTTTTCTCGAAAATGTTTGAAAATGAACTTTTTTCACTACAGAGATACAAAATTCAAAATTCGCGATGTCACTGTAATCCACACAATTATATTCTAAATGTTACATCAATGAAAAGGAAAACAAACATACTATCTTGTTGTTGATTTTTGGATAATTCTATCATCTCCTGCATAAACTTCATCCCATCCTCAGCATCCAACGGAGTCGCAGCCTGTTAAATACGCCAGTTTGTGTTACATATACAAATCTATTTTTAGTACATCACATGTAAGCTTATGCTTTTTGGATATAATTAGCTAAATACATGCTAATCAAGAATAATAGCCATCTTCTCTTGACAATGGACATGGAGGCCATGTCCTTTTATTAAAAAGGTATTATATTTGCTAGCTGAGTTAAACAACAAGTTGTGGTATGTCCTTTTTGACCTCAATGGAAGTTAATCATAAGAGAAAATATCAACAAGGACTCAACAAAGTGTTGAATCCTCTTGGGATGTGGGTCAAACGTGACCTTGACCTCTGATATTAACACAATGTCTAAAAGATCATCATTAAATGAGTGACTTAATACAATGCCTCAAAGGTCATAATAACCCACCCATTTCCAACATGCTAATGGCAAAATTTGCAGAAAATACTTTAACATATGTTATAGAGGATTAGTTTTTTCAACTGTATCATAATTCAACAATACAACAAGACAATAAACAATAAACTTATTCAATTTTGATTTTTTTTTCTAGGAAATGCCGTATTTGGGCAAAAAAAAAAATCACCTTTACATTTTTTTTTTAATTACAGTAAAACTTGCTTTAGTGACCACCTGTGTATAAAGACCACCTGGTCACAAAGACCATTTTTTGCTGTCCTCAATAATACTATTTGTGTACAAATCAACCTCTCTATAAAGACTGATTTTGTTGTGTCCCTATGGTGGTCTTTATATACAGGTTTCACTGTATTGTACATATTTCACATGAAATTTCAAATGTTGTTGATATGAGACACACTTGCACCTGTAGTACTTACATCAGCTGCTGAGTGAAGAAGTTGTACTCTGCCATCGGACATCGTGGCTATACGAATACCCATCTTGTTCAACATTTCAAGCTGAGCTTTGTTACCGGCAATGAATTCCACGGCTTTCAACCGTGGCTTCTCTCGTTGACAACTATAAATGATAATTTATTATCATAATACGATAAACCATAGAATAATGTAAGCATCCATTTTGAACATGTTAAAGCACAATAGTATTGTTGGAGAATTTCAGAGCTTCTGGTTTGATGGAAACTGACTTTTTTTTATCAATAATTTTCATATCCATAGTGATTTAAAGGCATACAAGATGTCAAAATGGATTGTTTTGTTTGTATTAAAAGTTTCAAATATTCAACATTTTATGCACATAAAATATTTTTTAAAACAATTGTGGGTTTACAAAACTTGTTATGGTGTTGTATTCGTGAAATTTTGTTTTACCAAAATGACAGCCTGTATGCCTTTAAACAGTAACTGCTTTTTTTTTTAAGCCTCTCAGTTCTCTCAATTTGGGGCATGCAAAGGTCACATTTCCAGTCTGAAAATGTCACACCTCCTTCCCCCATGAAAATTCCAATTCTTTCCATTTATATAGTAATTATATAAAGGTGCAGAAGAAAACCAGATACACAATCTAGACACATCCTTTTCAAAACATTTACCTAGCCATCTGAGGATTAGCTGTATCAACCATCCCTTTCATTTCCGTTCTCAGATTGTAAGCATAATGGTGAACTCCGCGGTGAAGGTTTGCGGGGTTGGGACAAACTTGATCGTCTGTTTCCTTCTCCTCGTTGTCCTCTACTTCCGGGTATGTATCATAGGTAAACTCCTCCATCTGACGATACACCTCTCGATTGATCTGAAAGTGGAGAGGAGGTATATAATAAATCCTCTGTTAACCTCGGTTTATATAAGGGAGGTAAAAAAGTTCATAGAACAGGATACTTGGCCAATCAAAATTATATAAGTAATTCATGCAAATCATAAAACTTTTTTTCTAGTCAATTTTTTTTCTGGGTTGTGCTTTTGTTGTAAATATCTGATGTCACAATTAAAACTGACATCATTTTGTGGGACAGTTGTTTCCCTTGTAAGACCTGATAGACTCCCTATGAATGTTATTTCCTGCATTTCTAAAACAAGGAGCTGTAAAATGCTTTCAAGGCATTGCCTTATTTCATATTATACTATAGATCATGTTTATATAAAGATAAAATGTTCCCATAAATTAAACCCCTGTAAATATTAAAACTGGGGACCAGATTATATGTTTTATTATTTTCACACTAGTATTGCTCGCAAACTAAACAAATATGTCAATGATTTACTTTTATATATAGGCATGATGTATTGTACACTCCACATACATCGGACCAGAATAACTAACACACATTAGACCTGGCAGGTGAGTCTGCCAGAAGGGAGCCAAGTGCCGACCGAGGCAGGGAGAGGAGGATCCTAAACTGACCAAAGCCAATCAGATCCACCACTCAAACCTACTCCATAGGGGCCAGCATGTGTAACAAATTTCTTCACAAGGTGTCACGCGGGAGCTACAGAGGTAGCTCTGGAGTGTGGCAAGGGCATTGAGTAGTTAGGCCACACATTAGATCATCTCTTTTTGTATCACTCTAAGTAAAAACAAAACTGACTCCTTACTGAGCATAATTAGGCAGGCATGAGGCTTTAAGTTGATGTATGTGGAAGTTCTTTAAAACTCACTAAGTAGTTACTGAAAACACTTTAACTTTACATGGAAAATATTATTTTGACCTTACGATCTAACGTACTCTGAAAGAACTTCTTTAAGATCCCCAACTCCTTTATACAACTGTGATCTTACCTTTGGCACTTTACTTGTGGTATTATACACAGACAAGGAGAGGGGAAGCAGGTGAGCTTCTGTTGTAAAAATATAATCGTCGATATTTAACACTAAGTCTGACTTCTCAGAAAACAAGAGATACAGGTACTTGAATGTCTCGGCCAGCACATAGGAATCCAATCTGTAATTACAGCAAAATAACAAAGATCAAATCTATGGCTCTTTTCATAGACATGAAATGGTTAATACAGTGGAACATCTGCCACTGAAATATGGTCTCTTAAGATAGGTGGCCTCTCAGAAGACATTTTATTAAAGGATTAAGTGGTTTTCAGAATGTGGTCTCAGAAGGCAGTCTAACAGGTGGTCTTTCATGAGAGTGGTCTTTCAAGACTGGTTCTTCTGTATAATAAATCTTCTACAGTGGCTGAAGAGCAATTATCAATAAGTACCAATACTCCCTAGTGCTATGGTTTGACAACAAAGTTTGGTTTTGTGACGGGTACTTATATTTTCTACAAACATGTAGAAAAATCAGTTTTATTTTTCTTCAAATAACTGCTGAAATATTTCAAATTTGTCATCAAACCATAGACCTGACAAGAATTGGTACAAAAATGGGGAGAATTGCTGCTTGGTGAATATCAGTCGCCTACCAGTACACCTTATGCAAAATATTTAAACAAAGGGCCTCTGTGGCTAAGTGGATAGAGTATTGCCCTTTGAACCAGTCTCTCACTGGAACCTAAGCTGATTCTGTGAGAAAATTTGCCAGTTCACTTGCAGAAGTCCAGTGGTCTCTTCCTGGTTACAATGTAACCAGGTTCTCTTTTCCACCATTAAACTCTGGCCACCACCATACAACTGATGGTAGAGTGTGGTGCACAACAACATTCAAATTCAATTCAATAAACAACAAAATAGGAAAATATGACCTCATTAATATTTCAACTTCTTCACAAAACCTCTGACCCAGAATTCAAGAAATATAAATCTTTTGTTATTTACATCCTCCAGATGCTACACAGAAGTTGAAATGCTCAAAAGCTGATATGCAATGATCACCAGTATTATACAAATAGGTAGATTGCAAATGGCTTGCAAAAGGTTATGTGAGGAGTGAAAGAATCTTTATTTTGCTTCTACCTCTTTTCAAAAGACTAAAAAATTCATAGGTGTTCTTGTGTAAATTGTTCTTGCAAAATTTTATGGAACTCATGCGAACAATTTCAGAGATCTCAAGACAAATTGTTTATAAATGAAAAAAAGTTAAAGGGAAGATAACTCATCCAAAAGAGGGAGAAAATTGTTAAAATTTGCACAATTACTTCTTATGTAGATCATTTGTGTCAAACTTCAAGAAAATTTAACTAGTTTCAGAGATTTTTTGGACAAGTATTTGTTAATAAACAGAAAAATCAGCAGAAAAATACTGTAAATCCAATTTTAATCGTGAAAATTTTATTTACACATAATTTCGCAAGAGCTCTTCATGAAAATAAAATTATTACAAAATGACGTATGATGATTGTATGATGAAATGAGCATTTGAAATCACAAAAATATCATCTAGCAAATAAACTTAGAACTTCTGTATCGCAAAAATAAAGTCCCACGAAAATTCCCGGATTAACAGTACCAAAAATTTGTTTAACATATCTTGACAACCAAGCTGGAGACTTACTGATCTTCATGTTTACCCGACACCACATCTTTCAAAGATGCAAATCCACATGGAACTCTTGCATGTGTGTTAAGATTTTCTAAGACATGTTTTCCGACTTGTAAGTAGTGGGGGTCTCCAGTGGCCTGGAAAGTATAAATGTGATGATTTACTTTTATTCTTTGTCCAATAAAGAATTTCTCTAATTTATGTTAAAACTTATATGGACAACCAACAAGATATCAGTAATACAAAAATATTATTTTACAGTAAAACCTGCTATAGCGGCCACCTCTATATAAGGATCACCTGTCTATAAAAGTTTTTCCTTGAAAAAAAAATTAACTAAGGGTTGTACATCAATATTTTCTGGTCCCTTGGGTTTTAAATACAATATCTTATAACTTTAACATGAGAAAATGTTTAATATACCGCAGTATTTATTAATTAAATGGTACAATTATTTTATTTATCTACTTTTATTTTCAAACTTCTTTAACTTCAAAGAGTTGAAAAATTTTCAGATGTTATCAAATTACATAAAGCCTTACTTTGTAAAGAAAGTATGTTGATTCTAAAAATTCTGGTCTTAATGGATGTTGACCCCAGTGTACTCTAAAATCTGTAGTGAAAGCCTGAAATCAAACAGAAAGTGAAACCTTTATACAAAAATAGAATTATGAAAATGAGGCTAATGTTAATAATTATACTAAAAACAATAATAGCAATAACAATGATGAAAAAAACAGTGATAATGATAATTAATAAATTATTTGTAATTAAATGTTGCTTTATGCCTTGCTCAACAAATTTTTAGTTATGTGGTGACAGTCAGACAGTCAGTTTTTAGTGGCAGAGGAGAGAACCGGGTTACAATGAACCCAGGAAGAGATAATCGGCCTTCAGCAAGTAAACTGGCAAACTTTCTCACAAAATCAGTATAGGTTCAGGCAGGACTTGAACCTGCACTGACTAATGGCGAGAGATTTCATGAATCAAAATGTGATACTCTATCCACTTCGCCACAGTGGGCTCAATACGTATAACAAGAAGAATAGTAAAAACAATAATGACTATGATAATGTTTATGACAATAAAAACAAGTGCATATGTTTATTTGTATAGTTAAAATTACCCTTTGTGAAATGTAGAAATATTATGACAGAAGATGCAAATGGATGAAAACTTAGTGAAGGGGAGGTAACCCAGCATCACTGCATACATACATATCTCAATAGAACATACTAACCTCGGGTAAAAAGTTGTGTCTCTGTATAACCTGGTAAAGCATCTCGTGTGTCTCAATGGCAGGTCGGATGTCACCTTTCAGAACTTGAAGTCCAGGCCAGAAGGCTAACAAGGCGTCCATGAAATTTTTGGATGCAGAATTCGGTTTGTGCATGTGTACGTCAACTAACATTGGACCCTGACTAATATACTTCATGATTGCAGTGTAATGCTGTAAAAAAGATAAAGTTGTACAAAAGGAGGAAACAAGATGATATACATAAATCTTCGTAAGTAAAAGATCCATATTTACAAATAATAATGGGAAGACTAATGCATGTGATAAGAGGAAATAGAGTAAATACAATAAGTCTCTTCAAATTTTGTTTCGGAGACGTGAAAATATCCATAAAGAAAACTACATGTATCTCCAGTGTGTATTATTTTTTCAAGACCTATGTTCTTTATCTTCATACTTTGAACATTTGAATTTGCCTCTGAAGTATTTTCAATTTAATGATAATAACCACCAAAATTAGGTGTTCACCCTAAAAAGTCATGAAAATTAGAATAATTTTTATTTTTGATCTGTTAAAGGATCATCATTTGATAATTTTATATTGAAGTAAAAAGAGTTTTTTTCAGAGTGATCCTGGCATATACACTATATAAACAGATTTTTGTACTATTCTGTATTTATGTCATTGCATGAAGAAAGCTTTTGGGTGGGTCCTGTAATTGTTCATCTATATGCCTTAATGACAGTGTGTGACTGTGTTTGTGTACATGCATATGTGTATGAGTATGTGTGTTTCTATGTGTGCATATATGAATAGGTGTATGTGCAAATGTGTGTATGAGGTGATGTTGTACAAGTTTTAGTATGCGCGATGTGGTGTGTGTATGCATATCTGTAAATGTGTGGATTTTGTGTGCATGTTTGAGTGGTGTGTATGAATGTGTATGTGTGTGTGAGAGAGAGACTCTTCTCTGTTGGATAACTCACCTTATTAAATCTATTTAAATATCTATCATCTCCAAGTAAAACATAAGCTTTCAGTACATACTCGTAATATGAGTCAATACCAGCACCAACTCCACTCTCTGTAAAAATAAATCAAAAGAATGCAGGGGTCAACAGATTTTAAGCCTTTAAGAGTCAATACACTAGACATAAGTAAATGAAACAGGCAAAAAGGGATGGACAAAAGCTTTCATTTTAGGAAATCTATTCCTTAAGACCTGGGCCCATAACCATAAAACTTGAGAACTTATTCATGTCTGAGAATACTCTCAACTTGGCCTGCTCAGCCAATCAGATTTCATATTCTTAACTTGGCCTGCTCAGCCAATCAGATTTCATATTCTCAACTTGGCCTGCTTAGCCAATCAGATTTCAGGATTACATGTAGCCAAAGTTGAGGGTTTTTTGTTTTAGACAACTCATTCACCCCTACAGACACATTTGGACTGGTCTAAGTCATTGAATTACAGAAGAATCCATTTTTTTTCAAGGGTTGGTGAGTAAAGTAATTCTTAAGTTTTATGGTGTCAGACCCAGTATTGTTCTCAACTGATTTTGTCTGGTGAGTTTCACTTATCCTAGTGGACTTGTGCAAATAAACTTTTCTGTTGTCTGACTGCAGATAAAATAGTACCAGAAACCAGACACGTGAGAATGTTACTTCCTGAAATTATCCAATATATTTCTGACGACAACTATCTCTACATAAAAAACAACAGCCATTGTATGATTCATGTATATTACTCTTTTATGAGTGATATATTTTCTATGGAGCTCAAAACAAATATTTTAATGAAATAACAAAACAGATTTTGAATGCAAAATGCCTTTGTCTTACCTCTTCGTACCCAGTCACCATTATGGACGTTAATTACTGTGCCGACTAAATCACTGGTCCTATGTCTTTGTTCCCACAAGTAATCCATTGCTTTATGAGCTTTCTCCTACAATATGAAACATCTTTACAAATGTCCGATATTTATACAGAAACAGGAGAATTCGTTGGGTTTATAAGTTGTACAGACAACATGCAACACATTTTAGAAATCTTAACTTGGATTCTACACTATGAATATAAAATTGGTCTACTGCTTGATAAATGACTTCCTATAAAATTAAAACTAAATGTTTTGTGAAATGTACATTTGAATATGAATGGTGTTTCATCCCACACTCAATTATATTTCAGTCATGTGGTTTCAGCTAGTTTTTAGTAATGAAAGAGAGAACCTGGTAAGAAAGACCCGAGAAGAGATCACCGGCCTTCTACAAGTGAACTGGCAAACTTTCTCACAAAATCAGCTCAGGTTCCAATGGGATTCGAACCCGAGATGACGAGAACATGTACAAGTGAGAGACATCATGGTTTTGAAGTGTGATGCTATAACAACTCAGTCACAGAGGCCATGTGAAAAGTACATGAGTCTGGGTAACATATGTAATGTACATGTGTACATTTTTTCTCAAAGCCACTATGAACATTTCAGCCATACAAACCTCAAAAATAGGATCTCCCGTAAGTCTTGTTAAAGCAGCAAACTCTAATATCATTGTACCAGCACACGCTGTGCAGGTGTCCCTATGACGATCAGCTAAGTTATCTTTCTTCATACCGTATTTTAAATTTATCTGAAACCAAAACAAAATCATCATTATATGTAGGATAAGAGTTTAAAGCATCTACATGCAATTGGTGAGTCTGTATGCTGACAAATCAGAGATGTTGTAATGTATGCCTAGAAATTTTCGCTCCTGTTTAATTTTCGCTGTTTTTTGCCCTCAGATGAGAGGGCCACTCCAAAATGAATAACAACTTTTCAAATTATATAACTGAAGCATACACATAGGTGTCATCCATGAGACTGGTCATTTAGGGCGAATTTATTGTTGTAAAAGGGTGAAAATGACCAAGGACGAAAAATTTCAGGAATACAGTATCTTCATGTGTCTGACAGATAGCATATGGCTTACCTACAAAACTGAGGGAATATTTTACTGATTATTAATATATTCTACTTTTTGTCGGGTATTAGAACTAGCTAAAATAAGGGCAAATTTATGCTCACAACAGAAAATATTAGCAAAGGGCAATAACTCCGTAAATAAAAGGTTATAGGCCTTAATTCAGTATACTGGAAATTGGCTTGGTGTTACTTATTTACAGAATAATTTGTGTTTTATACCCTAGGACTTAAAATGTGAGTCGGTAGCGTGCTCAGTAGCACTTTCGACCATGATCGTGAGGAGTTGAGTTCGTGTCCAGCAGGCGGCAGGTTGGTTTCCTGTCTTTCGGATGTGACTGTAAAAACTGAGGTCCCGTGTCACATGAGGTGTCCACACGTTAATGAACCCTCACTGCTCAATGGCCGTAAGTATAGGCCAAAATCTGAAGCCCTTCACCAGCATTTGGTGACTTCTCCATATGAGTGAAATATTCTTGAGTGGGACGTTAAACAACAATAAACAAACAAATCTTAGCAAAAGGCAATAACTCTATAAATAAAAGGATGCAGGCCATGAAAACTTTATGTGGTGTATACAAATAATATTCAAATCTAAAAATTCTTCATAACATGTTTTCAAATGATTTTTTAGTAATACACTGTAAATGTTTTATAAAATTCTTAAAGCAGTGTACATGTCTAGAGGACATATGCAGTTACATATGCAGTGTATATGTATGTGTAGTGTGTATGTAGCATACATATATACATGTGTAATGTACATTAACATGTATATTCAGTGAACATGCAGATATGTGTATGTGTATGTAGTGTACATGCATGTGTAGTGTAGAGTTGTATGTACTGTACATATGTAAAGTATATATAGTGTACAGAATGTGTATATGTATTGTACATGCACCAGTATGTGTAGTGTGTATGTAGTGTACATGCACCAGTATGTGTAGTGTGTATGTAGTGTACAGTATGTGTAGTGTGTATGTAGTGTACAGTATGTGTAGTGTGTATGTAGTGTACATTATGTGTAGTGTGTATGCAGTGTACATTATGTGATGTGTGTATGCAGTGTACATTATGTGTAGTGTGTATGCAGTGTACAGTATGTGTATGTAGTGTACATTATGTGTAGTGTGTATGTAGTGTACATTATGTGCAGTGTGTATGCAGTGTACAGTATGTGTAGTGTGTATGTAGTGTACAGTATGTGTAGTGTGTATGTAGTGTACATTATGTGTAGTGTAAAGTGTACATTATGTGTAGTGTGTATGCAGTGTACATGTATATGTAGTGTGTAAGTAGTGTAAATGTACATGTAGTGTGTAAGTAGTGTAAATGTACATGTAGTGTAGATTTGTGTACTTTAGTGTACATGTATATGTATGTGTATGCAGTGTATATTTGTGTGAAGTGTACACGTATGAAGTAGTATTCAGTAGCTAAGGTAATTTGACACCTAGATACATGTACAAAGTTATACTTACCCTAGGGTACGGGATGCCTGTTGTAGTATTAAATGCAGGCAATAATTTGTACCCAACATCTTTTGCCATATTAAGTAGCTCTTCATTATACCACTCCATGGCTTTTTTCTTTCTCTTTAAATATGATGCTACAACATGTCCCCCTAAAAGGCCCCTAAAAAGATACAAGAAAGATCCAATTAATGCAGAAACTACACTTGCAGCAGAGGTTTACGGCAGCATTCAACAATAACACTTGACATATATTGTATAATATATATGATGTTGCTGAACAACCACACTTGTAAGACTGTATGGTACATGTACCACTTAACAATCACACTGCTCAGACTGTATGGTATCACTGTACACACTTCAACTGTAATCATTAACAATACATTAGACAAACTGTATGGTATCACTCAACAATCACACTAATCAGACTGTATGGTACCACTTAACAATCACACTTATCAAACTGTATAGTATCACTCAACAATCACACTGTATGGTACCACTTAAAATCGCTCATATCAGAGTATCCCACACTACATTCACACTTATCAGAATGTTTGGCACATCTGAACAATTGCACTTATCAGATACTATAGTATCACTCAACATTCACACTTAAGACTGTATGGTAAAACTCATATCAGATTGTAGAAGTCCTAACATTCACACTTGTCTGACTGTATTATACCACTCAACATTATCAGACTGTTTGGCACCACTCAACATTCACACTTATCAGACTGTATTATAACAATCAACATTATCAGACTGTTTCACTCAACATTCACACTTATCAGACTGTATTATACCACTATGGTTTGGCACCAAACATTCAACATTTCCAACATTATCAGACTGTTTGGCACCACTCAACATTCACACTTATCAGACTGTGTGGTATCACTCAACAATCACACTTATCAGACTCTTTGGCACTACTCAACATTCACACTGGTCTGACTGTATTATACCACTCAACTTTATCAGACTGTTTGGCACCACTCAACAATCATAACTCTATCAGACTATACAGTACCACACTACATTAACACTTATCGGACTGTTTGCCTTTGGTTCCACTCCACAATCACACTCAGATTGTTTGGCACTACTCAACAATCACACTTATCAGACTGTGTGGCACTACTCAACAATCACTTATCAGACTGCAATATACTAGGCAAAAACCACATATCAGAATTTGGTACCACTAATTCACATTCAAACTTTACAAACTCTGGTACCACTTAACATTTACACTAGTCAGACTTTGGTTCCACTAAACAATCATACTTATCAGACTCTCTGGTACCACTTAACCATCACACATTATCATATTTTGGTACCTCTAATTAACATTCACATTTGTTACACTTTGGTACCACTAGTGAGGTTTCTGTCATTTAAAATATCTGCTGAGATACCAAACATACATGTATGTAGGATGAATAAAACATAATAAAATATGTAAATATGTCCTCTCTCCATTAATGTTCCATATGACAAGAAAGTAAATGAAATACATACCCCAAAATACGAATGTTTGTTTCAAAAACAGACACAATAACATCACTGTCAAATTTTGCATATTGGATAACTAGTCTGACAGCATTGTCAAATTGTTCCAGTTCACCTAATACCTGGAAAATATTAAATAAGAAATGTCTGTAAACTCAGCTCATTTATACATGTTATAAAAGTTACTTCTTGTTAATCCCTTAAATGTCTCTGACTAAAATACAGATTGTAAGTTTCTAAATTTTCAAAGAAATACAGTCAAACCATTTTACAGGGTTTCCCCCTAGGGTTGTATTATAGTGAGTTCCTGAGATGCACAAGATAAAAGTTTGTGAGCCCCAACTTAATTTGTGAGTCCATTGAGAAAAAAGGGAAAGATATATTCCAATAATATACAAAATTCAAATAAGCTATAATAGCTAATTCAAATTCTACTGCACTTGGTTTTGTGCACTAGTATTTGTTTGCATTTTGTTTGATTTTCCTTCTGAAATGAGATATATGCTTGCATATAAAACAATACTATTGTGTGTATTTATGTCAATATCCTATTTACACAAAAAAAACAACAACAGATGTTGCAATAACACATGACGTACATTTTGTATAAATGAGAAACTGAAAGAGTAACCAGGACATGTTTATTTCACTCATGATACAGATGCAGATAAATCAATATACATGTACATACATGTACCTGACAACTGATTGGCTTTATGTGTATGTGATAAACTGAGATTACATGTATATAAAACAGTCAACTAAACAATTACATGAGGCCCAGGGTCCTTAATGGTCACCTGAGTATGCCCTTTTTTATTTGCTTTATCATCACGATAGCATATCATAGTGAGATGGGATTGTATTTGAATTCTAAAACATCAGTTGTTGAATGCAATTCACAATTATGGTAAAGCTTTTTGCTCTTTCTAATCATGCATTCAGTCTGTCTTCATAATGTACAAAAGTGAAGATTTACTTCAATTACATGTTTGTTTATTTCCACAATATGATTAGGACCATTTATCAGAACCCTTGCCCCAAGGCACTTAAATTTCACAATTTTGTTAGACGGCTTACTTCCTTATCTAACAATGCTTTCAGTCTTTTTTCACAATGCATTGAAGAATATTTTCTAAGACAAGGTATTATTGTAACAGCAGCCTGTTACAAAAGTCCTTAACCACCCCCATCTCTTCATGTAACCCAGCCCATCTATAGCTACATGTAGGTGATCAGTAAAACTTGAGTTTCACCATAACATCCCAAAATTGTACTCATCTAGTCATGAGGAGCACAGAAACACGTTTAGTGGTAAATTTTGAAATATCACTCTGAAACTTGTTTTGTCATAGGTACACGTAATAAGAAAATATATGGTTAACCGTTTAGGGATGGGTATCTCAACTATTTTTGAGATCATTGAATACTTCTGAAATGAGAAAGAAGTGTTTAACTCATTCACCCCTAAAGACACATTTGGACTGGTCTAAGTCATTGATTTACAGAAGAGTCCATTGTTTTTTCAGGGGTCCATGAGTTAACATCAATTTGACTATTAATTGGTCCTGTTAAGCGCCCACTCCTTTTTCCTGATCTTTGTAGTGCCCTGGGTGCTTAATGGGTCAAATACGGTACACACTATTAAAACATTTAATCATCAGGGTTCAGATGAATGTTACAAGTACATTGGAAAAAATACTGTTATACACAATACTGTTGAGATTTTTTTACTTGCTTGGAAAAATTTTGAGGCAAATGTGTTGTTACCAATTAAATATGTCCTAGCTCATACCATATGTACAAATGTATTATCAGACGTTGTTTTCTGATTAGAATAACAATGATTTGAATAACAGTATGATACACAGGAAATATGCACCAAAAAATGATACAAAAATATTAGCCAGAAAATTAGTCAATTACAATATCTTTAGTCAATACTGAAAAAAATATATTCAATGGCTACATTGGCTTATCAGTAATGACATGGTGAGCCTTGAATATAGTAAATAAATGGATCTTAGAGCACTCTAAATTTCATGCAATTCATTTTAAATACATGTATTAAAGCCACATTCCGGGGAGTAATGTTCATAAAGAAACTTTTCTGTATTCTCTTAATGAGTATTTGTATGAACTTTCGTCGTATTTTCAAAGTCCTATTTCAACTAATTAATTAATTAATCGTGGGAAACACCTAACACATTTATCTATTTACAAATGGTAAGGTGTTGCCAGTCATGTGGTGACGCTCTTCTAAGCGTGTTCGTTTCACTGTCCAGGACAATCCAGACAAGTGAAATACCAATCAAATGCTCTGGAAAAGTGTCCTTGGCAAGCAATGTAGCCATAAACTTAGGTGAATTATGTAAATTTTATCGACATCTTTGAAATAACTACTTCCTGCCCTGGTACATTCGATTGTAACATGTTCTCATACTGTGCCGAAACAGTACTTTTGCAGTGTGAATCGAGTGCACCCTTTATATCACTCGTTCACCAGGGGAAATTTAAGAATTGCTACGGAATCCCCCCTAATAACTCCATTAATACATCAAATTTTTTGAAATGATATTCATTTTCATCGGTTAGGAGTGGTTTTCTAATTAAAATGTCAAAACTTACAATAATGTCCAGAAAATTATAGTAACGTCCCCGGAATGTGACTTTAATGAAATTGGAAACAATAACAGTGAAAAACTTGTAATATTCAAAAGCACTCACCACCAGGGTATCCAAACTATCTATTAATGTCAATGTAAAACTGAAAAAAAAAAAAATTAAAAGTGTTTATCATGAATTAAATTGAAGATACATGATATGTAATTCACATTTGCAAGAGATTAACAATATGTACAGCTAAATATGGATACAGTGAAACTTGTATATAATGACCTCCTTAGGGGTACAATAAAACCAGTCTTTATAGGGAGATGGTCTTTATACAGAGGTTGATTTGTACATAACTAGTACTATTGGGGACAGCAAAAATCGGTCTTTAATACCAGGTGGTCTTTATACACAGGTGGTCGCTAAAGCAGGTTTTACTGTATATTGAAATGGAAGAGGAATGAATTTTTCTTTCAAATATATACATGTAAACTGGAGGTTCAAAATACTCGAGTTACATGATGTATTGATGAACAACGGTAAAAAGAAATTTGGCTGGGGAATCAAAATCATTTTTAAAATGTGTGATTTAATGCAACAGGGTTCAATATATACAGGTTTGCCTGTATCTGACACCTACACTGTTTTGTACATGTCCATGTATGATTATAAAACATTTTTTATATTATATTCAGAGTATGTGCAGAATCCCAGTACACCAGACAAATCCGATAAAAATTCTGATTAAACAGCGCTCTACAATGCGACCAAATCACTCGCAAATGCGACCATTTTTTAGATTTTGGCGAGTGTTTATCTTCATTCAGTCGCCACATTGCGACCAGTTTTTTCCCCGAGTCGGAAATCAAAAGTTTGTCCGTTTTCACTGTGAAATTACATTATCGAAATCATGGTCTGTTATGCGCTTAACAACAACCAATTGGTTATTCAGTTTCGATAAACTAGAGCATCTAACTCACGTGGATTACTGTATAAAAACACGTTGTATCGCTTTCATGTTTTCGACTTGAAATTTTCCTAACAGCACACGATGGCATTTTCTTTTCTCGGTCGATTTCAACAGAAGCATCATTAGACACTAATCATTAGACACTACTAAGTTTAAACGATCTTGGTTAAAGGGATACTGGAACCGAGTTATGGCTAGTGTTCGACTAGGCCGAACTTTCTGCCCCAATTTCGATTTTAATTTAAGCGATTTTTAAGTGGTAAAATCAGGGCAGAAAGTTCGGCCTAGTGTTCGACGAGGAGGGCAGGCAGACCACAGCCTAATTCCTTTGGGGATTCTATCGTGGCCGTTTTATCGTGGGGCAACACAATAAAACGGCCGCTACAGAATCCCCAAAGGGATTAACCACAGTCGGAACTGGAAATTTTATCTGTAAATCAAAATCGAGAGTCAAACATCCGATTGACGGACAAACACCTATAAATTAAAGAACTTTATAGGTGTTTGTCTGACGATCGGGTCACGGGTGTTGGACTCTAGATTTTAACTTACAGACAAAATTTACAATTCTTGTGTGCAGTCTGTTTTGTAAATTCTGTCGAAAAGAAACTGGCGCTAAAAATTATAAAAAAAGTTTAAGGTTGCCTCAATATTAGAGCAACAAAAATATAGGCATATAAACACTCCTGGATTGAAAAAAAATGTACAAAAAGGTGCAGTTCATAACCTTCTTTTTAAATGGATTGAAACAATAAAATGTTACATCAACTTAGAAAATTAATATTTTATTTCATTTCTGTATTTTCATCCAGTGGATTTTTTATGAACACACACACACACACACACATTTTATATATATATATATATGTATATATATATATATATATATATTGGCAAGTAAAAGTTCCTGGCTGGCTAGTAAAATTTCTGGTTCACTGGCCAAATGAAGAGTGGATTTTTTTAGTGTTGTAGAGCCCTGTTAAAAGTTCTTGCACTATACATGTCAGACCATATGTAGGGTACTGTATCTTAAATCTTGAAGTAGTAGATTGTAAATGATTTTCAGCTAATTAGGAAGCAAAATCAATTGCTGTATTTTCCTACATTTGTAGGTAATCTCTGTATGATCTTTGCATTTATGAAATACATTTTTAAGATATAAATCAATATATACATATTATTTCCGCACAGTTAATTCAAACAAAAAGAATTACACTTTACTAATAGATGTTTTTAACTTCATTGTTCCTCACTTATAAAGGGACTTGAAAATTGGGCATTATCGATATTATACTCAGAAAGTTATTTGGAGCCCTGTAATTAATGTATTTTGTCTGGTATCTTTCCAAAATATATTATTATTCATGTGTGCATGTATATATGCAGGTAGGCTTAAAGTACAGTAAAACCTGCTTTAGTGACCACTTGTGTATAACGACCACCTGGTCACAAAGACTTTTTTGCTGTCCCCAAGTGTACTATTTTATGTACAAATCAACCTCTACACAAAGACCACCTCCCTATAAAGACCGGTTTTCTTGTGTCCCTAATGGGGTCTTTATATACAGTTTCACTGTAGTAAAAATATCTCTGTAAATAAAACTTCTCTTAAGAGACCACCTGTATTGAGACATCATAATTCAGTGGCAGAAGGGATGGTCTCTCAAGACAGGTTCCACTGTATTCCATAACTACAAACACTCACTTTCCCAGTGAATCATCTACATCCCCTCGACTAGGCTCTGTACCTCTATATCGACCTTTACAGCTCAGAGGCATTAGTTCATCAGCTGGAAATGCATTTTGCTGCAAAAATGAATAGAAAAATACAAGACAGTTCCATGTAAATATCCATGTGGTACATGTATAGTGTATTGTGTATAGTGTAAGACCACAAGCAAAAACAAAAGATTTGTTTCATCCGACCTGACCTAACCCAGTAAAATGCCACAACCCAATATGTTTTTTCAGCAGTTTTGCCATCTTATTTAGTTATTAAATTATTTTATTTACTAGTAAATAAAAAATATAACAGTTTGTCAAATTTACAAGTAAGAATAATTTTTTAAAAAACAAATTCTCTATCGACTGACCCGGCCCACTTCTACAATTTACTGGTCAGAAAAATCAACCAAATATTTTTTTATTGATGGCATACATGTACATGTACATTTGTAATATAAAAAGTAGTAACCCTTTCAACCCTACAGACCATAATAGACTAGTCTTAAACAATAAAAAAGAGCATACCACTCAGATATTTAAGGGTGAAAATTGTTTACTTTTGTCTTCAAGCACATGGATTTACATGTATTCCAAACTTACTGCATTGTACTACTAGTGAAACAAATACATGTATGATAAATCAGTTATCTGGACCTAAAGTCACCAAATTTACTCAATACTAAAGCTCAACTTTTATTTCATTATTTTTACTATATACTGTATAATCTTTGGTAATACTTTTGGGTTTGAATGATGACGAAACATGATATCATTGTTTTCATCATTCCCTTACATTGTACATAAATAAATTTTTGTGTCACACATATATGATTTTCCTGTAAAAGAAATGAATACTGGTAAATATGTTGAGTACAGCACTAAATATTTGAGTACCATACGTATTAACAAAAAATATTTTAATAATTTCTGAAGTTTTCTTCAAATGAGCAATAATTTATGTCATTATTTACAAGTGTATGCTGTCAATATAAATGTACAATCATGTCCAGTTACAGAATATACATGTACATGTACTCTGCATCACTCTGTGGTTTTATCTTGAATCATGAAAAATTAGTTGAGTTTGAGTACTGAGTAAAGGCATCAGCAAAATAGATGCTTCGAACTAATGAATCACATGTTTTCAACAAAATCTATCCCAGGCCGATTTTTGGGTTTCGTGGCTCAATGCCTTTAGTGTCTTCGGGTCTAGATCCCTGCCAAGTCATGTGTCCACAATATAAGATAATTAAACAAATAATGCAAATATAGACATAGATGTCCATCAGGCCTTTCACTAGTCTTGCGGAGAGCAAACAAGTGATGTAGAGTAAAATGTAGAGGTCTATATATAGCCAGAGAAAGTGTAGTCATATATAAATGTATATATGTACATGTAGCTGAACTTGTAACTTGCATGTACAAATGTAGTGTGTAGACAGAAATCAGCAATTGTACATTACACAAATGTACATGTACAAATTATGTATGTAATATACAAGTCTAAATACAAAAATATATTGGTATATTTAAATTTTAATTGTTTGTGTATTTGTTGTTTATCATCTAACCAAGAATTGTTCACTTACAATGTACATGTACATAAGGCAGCAACACCATCTATAGATTTACAAAAGTAAGTTACAAAATTTACTATAAATAGTAAACTTACCATATAGGAACCATAAGCATGGTTAAACATTTCTAATACTTTTTCCCTGTAACGAAAGAAATTCATAACATTTATTGTAAGTTTTATTTTTACAACACTTGTGTGGGACAGAAGGAAAAGATTCCAACCCTTTCAATCCCACAGCCCCTAATAGACTAAATACAACAGAGAAGAACATTTACATGTACACTCAAGGGGTAAAAGGATTAACTTGCAAAATATATAGTACAAATCAAGATAGTAAAACTTCAATAATTTAATTTAGATATACAGTGAAACTTGTATATAAAGACCTCCTTAGGAACACAACAAAAGCAGTCTTTATAGGGAGGTGGTCTTTATATAGAGGTTGATTTATACACAAATGATAAATGTACACATGTACATTGTACCATTGGGGACAAGAAAAAAAGGAGGTCTTTACACACAGGTGGTTGTTAAAGCAGGTTTTACAGTTGATATATATGTATATATTGGACAAAATTCCAGATCTTTTAATGAAAAAAACAAACATAAGTAGGCAAGACTGCCTAAAAAACATTTATGTCGGGGCTTTTGAGGTGTTCAGTTGGGTAACACTATTTTTAAATTTTTTTTACCTCTGATTCAACTTTTATCAAAGTTATATTTCAGTTAGGTGTTAGAATCATCACAGGTAAATAATCTTTTTTAAATTTATCTTTAGTATCGTATAGTTTGACTTTTGAGGTTAAGTTCTATATATACCATATACGAACCAATGTGTGCCAATGTCCCTATAAGCACCTCTCTTCCATACATGTAGTTAAGATTTACTCTAGATCTGGTTTTTTTTTTCACAAGAGATCAAATATTTTTTCTAGCTAGTTATTGGTTAACAAAGAAATGTAGACCAGGAAATCATCAGTAAAAGTTTGTCTCCCCTAACAACAGAAGAATGTTGATAAATGTACCAGGTACATGTATCCTTGATATTAACTCATCAACCCCTGAAAATCAATGGACTCTTCTGTAAACCAATGACTTAGACCAGTCCAAATGTGTCTTTAGGGATGAATGAGTTAACTACAAGAACTTTATCACCATGCTCATTTATAACTGCTTTACGTCGATTTGATTACAGTACCCTATAATATTGATTGGTCCCAATAAGTATCCATCCCATTTTCTTATTTTTTGTACATGTAGCTTCCTTGGTACTTACTGGGTCGTACATGTACATTGTACAGTATTGATTAAAGAGTCTTCTACATACATGTATGCAAACAATCTCTTACACACAGTTGTCACTCCTAGCACTATCTATTAATCTTTGTCAAAGTCTAAAAGTAGTCCTAAAACCCAGGATCATGTAATCAACATCTTAAATACCGGTACATTGTACATGTATAAAAAAACTGAATTACTCGGAATAAGGATACATGTATATTGTACTTTTAACATAAAATATACATGTAATTCCTCTTTTAGTATTAAAGGCATTTTAAAAAGTATTTTCACCTCAATTAACATTATATATTATATTCTATGTCAGCACTAAAAAATGTGCAAAAATATGCAAATATCTAATAAAGGACAAAATCTATAGTATAGTGTACATGTACATTAATATATTTTACAAGAATCTTGTAAAATTCTGACGTTGAAAGAGACTGATAGAGAGTGCAAGGACCGACAACTCTGTGGAAGAGATTGCTACAATATATACCACTGCATTTGTACATCTTCAGTACACAAATGATACATTGTACCTGTAAGCGAGTCCACCCTGGTAAATTGGCACATAATTAACTTACTCACCCCTAAAGACACATTTGGGCTGGTCTACATATGTAATCATTGATTTACTGAAGGGTCCATACCTGCCAACTTTGAGTAATTGAGTGGAACAATCAGGGGCTGCAGGTCCCCAATAGGGTGCAGGGGTGAAGTCCTGCAGGGGGGGGGGGGGGGGACCAGGGCAAAGCCCCCCGAAAAATACTGTCTATTCAGTTTTTTGAAGACACTTTAAAACATTTCTGAGAATATAAAGTACGTTCATGACTTCAATATTTCAGTTCCAAGTTCTTGTTTCATTCTGCATAAAGATTGAAGACCATGCAGACTATCCTGACCATGTAACAGATACAACAACAATGTCCTTCAATTATAAACTCTGAAAATAAAGTTTCAGCTCTCGTTATGTCATCATTAATTGTAAAAATATAACTGATTAACTGATGACTTCCTTCTATTGTGCTTCCCGGTATTTACATGTTTTTGAATGTCATTGAAACCACCATGCCAAATAGTAATGTCTGTACGACACATTGTACAAAATGCGTAATTGCATCCTCATGTCGATCGTGTTATGACACCATTAGATTGACTTGAATAAGAGTCCTTGAATTTCTGCATCCGCTTGACATTCTTTTTGAGTGACTCCATCTTTTAAAGAGCATCAAATGTTTGTAAGATTCTGTGTCTAAACGGGAAAACGGAAAGCGAAACAGGACAGTGCAAATCCGGAACATGGAATTTATATATGAAAATCGGGACTGTTCTGCTCAAATCAGAATACATGTAGTTGGCAGGTATGAGGGTCCATTGTTTTTCAGGGGTTGATAAGTTAAAAACACAAGGATTCTAAATTAAATCATGTTTGTAACAGGGTTGATAGGCTACATGTACTTATCAATACAAAAGTATCAAAGCTTCAGTAATACATGGAATCTGTTCAAGGCAATATACATGTACATTTGCATGTTTTATAATTTATCTATATCTACATGTAAATTTGTATTTTTGGAAAACAGACAATATTGTTTGGGTTTTTGACAGAACCTGGATGTGCTACATATACTTTATCTTGGCCCGAAGATAAATGTTGTAAAATTCAGAGAAAATCTGTAAGTTTCTATGAAATCAGACTATCAATGTGTGGAATGGATTAACTTTTAAACAGAATGATGTAACATTTCAATAAGCACCTGAAGCTGCCTGTGGGTTAATACATGTACATACATGTATGCTACATGTAACATGTACATCAGTTATCCACTGGTTGGCTCTTGTCTGATCATACATTACAGTACGGCTCACGTGTTTCGTAATTTTTCCACGGATCACAGTGGGAAGATGCCCCGTGTAAAATCTGAAAAAACACTGTGGTTTTTGTCCCATGGTTGTGTATAAGGGGTCATAAAATATTGTGAGCCAACACTTGTCGGCACCTCTCATCTCATCGGAAGAGAAGCAAAAATCACTGAGGCGTGAAGACTGACTTGTCTTATCGATAATCTACCTGTAAAACTGTTGTCCACTAGATTTATCAAAAAAATAAAAGGGTATTAGTAACAGGCAAAGAAAAGTTTGAGGAATTGTGTTTTTATTTTTTAAGAAATTATTGAAGTAGGCTGCATATATATATATATATATATATATATATATATATCTGACTTTTTCTGTCAGTTTTGGGAAAATGCCATTGGTGACACATTTGGGAATTTTAACAGGAATTTTTGTCAAAATGGGGAAAATTGTTTGTGATGTGGAAATCTAATTGTAATGGAATCTGTTTTTTAATGCATTTCCCCTCATATTAATTTATTTTTCATTCTGGTTGTTGCCTCAACACCAAATTGTATTGGGAATAGGGTCGAATTTCGGTCCCATGGAAACTATAGAAAAAAGCCTGATATGTATGAACCAACAGTGAACTTTTAAACAAAATATTTTATCTTTGCAGAACAAAAAGTAACAAGTAGCACAACCTTTTTACTACTGAATCCTACAATTTCTATGAATACCCAATGGCTGTTATAAACTTGTTGATTCTAGGGATGCCATTGATAGACTCAATATCGATGTATCGATATACAAATTGAATCGATACGATAGTTGATACATTTTTACAGTATTTAAAACAAATTTTAGGGCTTGTAATATCAAACGTAAAAAATCCTATTTAGGGCTACATGTATTACCATGGTACATGAACATATACTCTGCCTAGACTAAATAAACAACCAAACAACGTTCTCTATCTTGTATTAATTAATATAAATAACTGTACGGGGTGAAAAAGACAGTTTACCCAATGTATTTTGTGAAAGAAATAATTTTTCACCAACATAATTGGGGCTAAAGTCACGATGAAACGATCTGTCACCAACGTCACTTATAGACATCAACACTTTCAGCAATGGATAAAACTTTGTTTTTTGTTGAAGACATCGTTCCTGTTTGAACATCATTATGAATAGATGGATTACACAAAAGTTTAGGTATATAAATTTATAAACCTAAATCCCAATCTAATCGTGATTAACTTCAAAAGTTGTGATAATTGTTGTGTAAACACCTGACAATGGACATGGCGATTTTCCCCAACTTCCACGGAAACGAGGACAGGAAATTGTAACATTCAATGTTCGAGTTACCTCCCTTTGCGATATCAATACACACAGTATGCAAGTGACCGTCCGCTGAAATTGAGCAGTCGCTGGTTATGTAAAGCATGTGATCACCATATACTAGGGTGTATAAATAAAGGAAATATGAACAGGGAATCTCATTAAGGCAGGTTATGTATAGTGATTAGTAGACAAACACGTTACTTTGATAGTTTTCAAAATGGACAGCAACTTATTCATAATGAATTTCATGCGCCATTTGCATAACAAGCACCTCCTACTCTATGCTATACCTTTTCTTCTGCTTTTATTTTCATTTTTCCATGATCTAGAAAACATACATATTCTTGAGAGTTTAATAGAAATTGATTTATCTTAATGCTGGTACATGTATCAGCTATATGTAATTTATTTCTATTTACAATCACTGTATGCTTATAGGCTGTAGCTGTCAATATCAATATGATGAATGGCTGAATAATACTGCAGTTTTTCAAGGCTCAACATCACTGGAATCTTATATAGTAGAATTCCATATTTATAAATAGATCGATGACGTTTTGTTGAACCTAACTACAAATCATAATATTGTATAATTTCAAAAGGCAAAAGTAAGTAGAATTATGTGGTATTTCATTTAATGATTATTCAAACTAGATTTAATTTCATTTACACCAAAATATATTTGACTTTTTCTGTAAAAGTTGAATTTTTGAGTTGGACTATATTTTACAAAGGCAACCTCCATGACCTATTCACTTCTAACAGGATAGCCCTCGATGAAAAGTCGAAGTAAACCCATAATAAGTTGTTATTACATAACAGCCCATAATAATGAGTCTGTATATTTTGAATGCATTATTCATAGAAGTACATGTACCATATTATTCTATTTATCGATACTTTTTATTTATCGATATCTAATTTCTCATCAATGACAGCCCTAGTTGATTTCCATTTCTAACCATTATTTTGTTTTGTTTGAACAAAAGTATTTTTCACTTACATGTATACTGAAATGTCACCGGGTTTAAGTAAAGTGTTACAAATTTTGGCTTGTGCTATGAAGTTCCCCAAACGCAAACGAGGATACAACCTTATTAGTACTCTTCTTTCCAAGCGCTATCAGATTATGGAACTTCCTAACAGCTTTTGTGGTTGGGATTCCCGTACTTACCCTACTGAGTCTTTCACCTCAAGCAAAGCAGAGCTTGGAAGCCTGATCCATCCCATCACTGTTAGATAACTGCAGTGTTTTACATTTTATCCCATTAACTGTACATGATTTCGTCCTGATTTCAATCTAGTCAATGATGAAGTCATGAACTTCATTAAGAAGAGGAGTTTGAGACTTGGGGTGAATTCGAATGTTTTTCGAAATAACAAATCATCATTGTAAAACAACGAGCTGTGCTTACTTTCCATGCATTGTCTCCTCACATATCATTACACATTTTAATGTCATTTTTACACTACAACGTTTACACACAATGTATGTACATCTGTACAAATGCAAGAGGAAATAGATAGGCCTAAACTAAGACTTGACACTCACCTCAATTCTTTCTTTTCTGTCGTTGACATACTTTCAACCATGGCATCTTCCACAATAAAGATTACCACGACCGTAAAAGTCAAAACAATAACAATCCTGGTTGCCTTCATCGTCAAACTGTTGTAGGATAACAACCAAAATATGTAAAATCGAATGTTGTTTACAAAATTAATCTGGTCAGCAATCGAAGCATCAATCTGTGTCTGCCATGTTGTCAACTTTAAAATCTCGTGAGATTTTGATATTTCAGTTGAGTATAAATAAGTAAACCGGAAACGGTTACCATGTTCCGAATTCTGAGCTACTAGATTTATTTGATTCGCACAAAATTTTGAATATAGCCTTGGGCGTACAGCATGCAAACGTAACTTGAGACAGGCTAAGAATGTAGTTTTGAATTCAAAACATAAAGTTATTTAACATTTTGATTTTACTGAATGATATTATAGGCCTAAACATAGAGTCTAATACCCAGGTTACAGTGCTCAATTAATCCAGTGATAAATAAGCTAATAATATAACGCTGCTATGTCATAATTTTGGAGAAACTTTTGTTTCTTAAATATTGAGTACTGAATTTGTTAAATATAGCGTTCGATTTGCCTTGATGACCACAGCACGCTTTTCTGGAGTTTCGAGCCAACGCGAAACGTGATTAATAATCGATTAGAATTTATTGCATTCATTGACAGCATTCAATGTATTAAAACAGTAAAACATTGGTTTTTGGAATAAAATTTTGGTTGAAAGATGCCTCGCATGATTGAAAATGATCGTTTGCGTTCTATTGGGATGCTGGAAGCTGGGATGTCTCAAAGCAATGTGGCAAGGCAGTTTGGAGTTCATTTTAACACTGTAAATGCTTAATGGAGACGATACCAGCAAACTGGGCATCGACGGATAAGTCCTCGTACCGTAAGGAACATATTGCGAGATTGCCAACATACGTCCTGATATCCGCCCTGTTCTGCTCTGGCGTCACCACGTTGCGAGGTTAGCGTGGTGTATGAGGCATTGTCGTTTCAGTAACAGAGATTGGGCGGAAGATCTGTTTACGGACGAGTCAAGATTTCATCTCGACTGCAGTGGCGGTCGTGTTCGGGCTTACGTCGTGCCAGAGAACGTTACATTTACTCCTGCGTTATTTAGCGCCGCCAATTCGGCGGATGGAGCGTTATGGTCTGGGTGGAATTACAACACATGGAAGGACTTAGTGATAGTGGAGGGCAATTTAATTTATGTTTTTTGTTGTTTAGTGTTGTTTAACGTCCCACTCAAGAATATTTCACTCATATGAAGACGTCACCAGATGCCGGTGAAGGGCTTCAAATTTTGACCTATGCTCAGCACTTACGGCCATTGAGCAGTGAGGGTTCTTTAACCTGCCGACACCTACTTTGACACAGGACCGAAAGACAGGAAACCAACCTGCCGCCGGCTGGACTCGAACTCACTACCTCACGATCAAGAGTCGAGCGCGCTACCGACTAAGTCAGGCCGTCATTCCATTCATTCCCAACAACCAGTGTAACGTCATTCTGCAGCAGGACAACGCACGACCGCACACCACACGCGTTGTTAGTGACTATCTAGAGTAGATATATGTACTGCCCTGGCCTGCGATTTCATCAAATTTATCGGCTATAGAACATGTTTGGGATGAAATGGAACGACGTGTACGTCAAGAGTCAAACTCCCCTGCTACGCTAGACGCTTTGCGTCATTCTTTATTATCATTTATAATCATATTTATTATCATATGGCGGAACATTCCCCCAGACATTTTTGCATAACCCGATTTGTTCAATGCGTCATAGGTATGAAGAATGCATCGGTGTAAATGACGGTCATACACGCTATTAAACTTGTAAAACTTGTTTGCACCCCCTTACTTTTAGTGGCTGTTCGTATCAACTATAATGGTCATAATCCCTGATTTGATGTTTGAATTGAAAGACAAAGCATGATATTAGATAATGATATACATAATGCAACATAATATTTTTTGTATATGAATTCTTTTTTTCCGTTAGTATATATATATATATATATATATATATGTGTGTGTGTGTGTGTGTGTGTGTGTGTGTGTGTGTGTAGTAGTAGTAGTAGTAGTAGTATATATGTATAAAATAAATAAAATGATAAATTAGAAGCCATCATCTGTATAAACTATTATTATTTCAGCCTATAAAATATCAATCATCCTATTCACGTTGCATGTCGCACTTCTAACACTAATAGTGATACTGACTACAGATTTCGGACATACTGACCATATTGACCTCTGACATGAAATTGCACTTTTTCGGTTGGTTGTAAGAATTGGCGGGTATTTCTATTGTTTCGGACAAGTCCTGATAGCGCACTTCAGATAGAAGGAGCGTAATTGTATATCTATGCCAAAATTATACACGCAACATACATTGTAAGTATTTCTTTTCTTATTAATATTTTTTACACAGACACAAATCTATCTTCCGTATTTTCAATATTTAATAATATTAACTGTAAAGTATGCATGATCGAAAGTGAGAATTAAGAGGAATATTTGTACGTATATATTCTGTATAATCATATATATATATATATATATATATATAATATATATATATATATATATATATATATATATATATATATATATATATATATATAATTATACAGAATAATATTTATACATATGTTACCTGTAAATAGTAATATACATTCTCGTAAAAAGACAACAAGAGCAAAGGTTTTCAAAGAATTATGAATGAATGTCATCTGAATATACATGTAGATCAAGCAAAACCATAGACTGTGGAATAAATATCTATATATTAACCCAATTCCATAAATTGGTACCACATCCTGTTATATACTTTATACTTTGTCAGAAACAATTCTTATATAGTTGTATGATAAATAACTATAATTGTAAATACAACGAAGCGTTGATTTGTTGTTGTTGATTTTTTTGTTTTACGCCATACTCAACAATCTTTCAGTTTTTATTGGTGGAGGAATTTCTCCCCCGGTTACCCGGGTAAAGACCGCCGACCTTCCGCAAGAAAACTGGCAAACTTTCCCACTTATTTCGAAATTACCCTAGCGGGATTCGAACCAGAGGTGAGAGGCCTCGTGATTTACAGCGCAATGCTCTAACCACTCGGCCACGGAAGCCCCTGACAACGAGGCGTAAAGTTCCTTTTTATTATTTTGTCAGTAAGAGTTATCTCTCTTTTGCAAAATGAATTGATTAACAGCATATCCATTTAATAATCCATATAACATTTTGTATTATATTAATTCTATTACCATGTCTTACTTTGTTTTATTCATTATATTTTAGGGTAAAAAAACTATATATTCGATCTGCAAAGATATATATATGGCATTAATTACTATTCTATATTGTTTACCCATCAGCGTATTATAATGGTTGGTTTTGTTAAAGACATAGTATCTACGATTTCCTCAAATATTTCAATCTCAATTGTTTGGGTCAAATATGTTAATATTTGGAGATAAAAAACGAAAAATTGTTGAATTAAAACACATAGAAGTATAGTTTTATTGTATTTCACAACTTTCCACGTTTTTTTTATTTTTTGTCGGTTACGACAAAAATTCGTTTGCAAGCCCGCCCATATTCATATAACCTTAGCGTGACCTGTATTTGCGCATGCGCATTTTCATTGTTGATAGTGAAAAGCATGGCGTCCAAAGCAAAAACAAATCGTGGCCGACCTGTTAAATTGACAGATTCAGCTAGAAAAGAAATCGGAAAGAAGTTCTGGCGAAATACAACAAAGACCAAGATAAATATTGGAAAGGAGCATGATCGATGGATAAGCCTCAAGGACCGTCTAAATGTAGGATCTCAAAATAAATCAACACGTGCTTACCTCAGCATCCATTGATTGATATCGATACGATCTAGGTCATTTCGTGTTCTTCTGGGATTGTTTCTGTGCATAATTAATGAGTTTGATTCTTACAGACGACGACAACAAATCAGCATTTATCCGTTAATTACGCTAATTATACAAAAAAGTGTCGACGTGGAAGATCATTATTCAGTCATATCTTCGATATTTCCGCAAAATTGCCGACTAAAAAAAATAACCATTTTCGTAGATACTATGTCTTTAACTTCTCTTTTGTGTTTGTTTTACTTTTTGTTTTGCTAAATGAAATTTTTTATTCGAAGTTAAGCCATAGTTTATTACACTGCTTATTTTCTGGCAATGTTGTTTTTTATGTGAAAAATGGTGACAGCATTGAAGATGCATATCACTACTTTCTAGTATGTTCACAACACTCAAACTCACGCATTGCGATTCTCGATATTCTCACGACTATGGGTATTCACCCAGGTAATTATGTCAGTTTTCTTTTTTGGGGAGATCCCAATCTTCCATATGAGACCAATGTCCAAATTGTGCTGGCCGTTCAGTCATTTATAAAAACATCCAAAAGGTTCTAATCCATCTTCCATTTAAGGACAACCATTACAACCAGATTCACTCTCTCTCTCTCTCTCTCTCTCTCTCTCTCTCTCTCTCTCTCTCTCTCTCTCTCTCTCTCTCTCTCTCTCTCTCTCTCTCTCTCTCTCTCTCTCTCTCTCTCTCTCTCTCTCTCTCTCTCTCTCTCTCTGTATAGCATACGAATTGTATGTTAGCCATGTCATCATGTACTGTATTATCTGGAGAAGACCTAGTAAGTTGTAAGAATTTGTGTCTAATTCATTTGTTATATCAATTAAATATGTTTAAATCACATTCTTTTCTGCTGGCGAAGTACCAGTGTTACATATGTTTTTTGCTTTGAACTGATTTTGATTTTTGTTTTAAGTCACACTCAACCGAATTTTTCACTTATATGTTGGCGGCCAGCTTTTAATGGTGAAAGAGAGACCCGGAAAGAGACCGCCGGCCTTCTGCAAGTAAACTGGCAAACTTTCTTACAAAAATCAGTTTAGGTTCCAGCGGAGTTCGAACCTGCGCTGACCAGAAGTGAGATACTTCATGGTTCAAAGCGCTATGCTATAACCATCCTCCCATGGATGTCCCATGTATTTTGAGACTGTGTCAGTGTTATCCTTACAACAAGTGTTGATATGTACTTTCAGTACATTCAGGGTTGACTGGTCTTATTTAGTGAAGACATGTTCTGCTTATTCAGCACACGATCATTTCACGCTTGGTAGGTCAACACCTGTAGAGTTGCTTATTGGATAGTTCTTTGTTACAATTAGAAAATGAAAAATATACATGAAAATATATAAAAAAAAGAATTTCAAAATCTTGTAAAATTTCAAATGCATGATGTATACACTGGCTAATACAGTCAACCTTGTTAATATTCAAGAACAATTGTTTATATAGGTCTTTTAATAGATCAAACTGACAGTTTAAACTGACAAATGTTAATTGCGTCGTTTGTGTTCATCAGGTTATTAAGAATTGAACCTGATCTTTTTAACCAATATAATCTTCCGATACTGAAGAATGTTATTTATATTGACCTAACTCGAAACACTCAGTTCATTACATTTTTGGTAGTGCAGTATAAGAATTTATCAATTAAATGGCTTTGATATTTTTAATTCTTATTTTTCAGTCTAAAAAATAACATTTCATGCAAAATCAATGTAGACTGTGCTATTTTTCACTTGGCCAATCAGTGCACTTGAAAAAAAGTTTTAAACTAATGCACCAGTATTTTCCCTTAGTTGAGCATCTGGGGAAGACTTCTACGAAAACGATTAATATGACAAAAGGATAAAAACTAGGGATCACAAAACATTTGTGTGTATTGGGATATTGTCGAAAAACATTGAATTTACCTGAGGAAAATTTAATAATATCAGCTATTCGACATGTCTGTGATAGACCACAGTAGATTAGATTTACGGTGTTTGAGTTGTAAAAACTTATTATGCAACTATATCGAATCTGTGTCAACCGTTTACTATTCTAAGATTTACAAAAGGCGAATAAACGTCATCCAAATTGATTTATGTACCTGTGAATTTATAGACTACCGTAAATGTTTACTTTATCAGAATGTTCATCTACTCCTACTGTAACATTATTGAAAACGCATGATAAATTGTTATTTACAAGATTCTTATCAACAAAATTATACCGGTCTCCGCACCTAGAGTTTAAATCGCTCATTACATATGCATCACCTATATTTTTGCACATAGAAGTTAATTTTTTTTCCAAGTCTGAAAATGTTTATGAAAAAAGTGTTACACGTATATTTTCTGGTTGGAAAATAAAAAATCACAGATACCAAAGTATTAATCGAAATAAGGTTCATAAGACAATATACAAATTAGGTGAAATTAGATAAAACGGACCTCTAGAAGTGGGATCAGATGTCATGGAGAAGTAAGTATCCCCTGTTGACCGGTCACACCGACCAAGAGTCCACAGTTAAATTCAAATGAAATAATCGAGGAATTAAACATGCTGCGATATAAGATATTCCTTGCATTTATACAAGCCTTAAGCCAAATTTTACGGTCGGTATAATAGTCTTGTTTGCGACTACTCTGTTTCACTAAGTGAAATGTTGAGTTGCCTTTTCGTTGGCGGTTGTTGAGACGTCTGTACCAATTGTGACGAGGATACACTCCTCACGTGTTTCATTGGACTTGACTGTGGACTCACGGCGGGTGTGACCGGTCGACAGGGGATACTTACTCCTCCATGGCACCTGATCCCACCTCTTGGTTTCTAGAGGTCCGTGTTTGTCCATTTTTACCGGATTTGTATCTATGTCCTGGATATTCTATTGATTTTTACTTTGGTATCTTAAGTTTTTTATATTGTACCATCATGTTATATCTTTTTTATTGCATGTAAATACTTTCCATACATTTTTTTCAGAAAGTACTATACCTCCTCCTTTCAGATTTTCGTGGAAAGAGATATATGGTGTACACAGGTAAATCTGCTCTTTCATGACGTGTAATCCAATAATACCCAAGTCAAACGGCGTCATGGCTCCACGGTAGAATGCTAGATTCGCAACCGCAGGGTCGCGGGTTCGAGCTACGGCGGAGGCGGCTGGCTTTTCCTGTCCTTCAGTAAAAGCAGTAAAAACCGAGGTCCAGTGTCACAATAGGTATCGGCACGTTAAAGAACCTCCCTGCTCAATGACCGTAAGTGCCGAGCACAGGCCAAAATTTGAAGCCCTTCACCGGCATTTGGAGACGTCACAATATGAGTGAAAGATTCTTAAGTGGAACGTTAAACTGCAATAAAATAACAAACTATTAAGTTGTATTACAGAATACCAATTTTATCAATTTAATCGGCTGAGAAATTGAGAGAGAGATTCCTTGTAGATGGTTATATGTGCATCATGTTGTCACTTTTTGGTGTAATCAATGGTACATCAAAGAGTGAGAATATGATTTATGTAACTTGTAAGATTAAAAAATCATAAAACATTTTTCGTAATGAAAGTTTCTAAACGAACGTTATAAAGAATAGTTATGCAAGATAAGATATTTTATGTATTAAGAAAATTTGTCTCCACAATTATATATTTTAGAATTATTTAAATGTCATTCTTTGGAATGAAATACAACAAAATCAAAATATATTAACAAAATTTCCACATCTATGATACAACCCCATTGTATTCGAGTTTCTAATTTGCATACGACTGTCATGCTTTAATGTTTTAATTTTAATCGGCTGAGAAATTAAGAGAGAGAGAGAGAGAGAGAGAGAGAGAGAGAGAGAGAGAGAGAGAGAGAGAGAGAGAGAGATTCCTTGTAGATGTTTATATGTGCATCATGTTGTCACTTTGGGTGGTAAATACAAACTTTAAAACATGACAATTTGTACTTACCACCCACCTAGTAAATTAAAAAATTAAAACATGACACGACCTACTTAGGCATAAATCAGAAAGAATTCTGGATGCTGTTTTATCAGCTGTGCATATTCCCACATCAATTTCTACAAAATTTTGTATCAGAGTAAATGGGTAAAATTTTGGTGAGCAAACTAAACAATTGCATATTAACAATTCAATTTGAAATGGTAGAATTAAAAACATTGCCGTAGAAATCAAATATGATAATTCGACGCTGTGGAATTTAAAGGTCGTAACAGCAATTTTCAAACTTTTCAGTACAAGGAAAAAAGACTAACACAGATATTGTAACAGTAACTTCGTATTACTTAGCTCTCCTCTCATTGGCTATTACTATGTAAAATCGTCAAAACAACCCTTACGCCACTTCCGTTATAGCGCTCATTACAAATACAGTGAAGTTAGAACAAATATTTCTCACTATACTTCGAAATATTTCAAGTCCACACTACACTTCTATGACATACAGATAAACAATAAACAATATCAGCATTACGTAGCGCACCTTCCGTGCCTTTGCAAACATCTTTCATTTACATTTAAATTTGCTGCAGCTGTAGCACCACCTGATCTCAATGAATGGAGACCTATGTTCAAATTTGGAGCAACTCTTTTCAACATACTTACAATATTTTGTTTCGCTGCTGTGTACATGAGTTTTTTTTATTTTTCTTTATTAATTTTGCAACGCCTGCTGACCTGAAAATTGGCTAAAATAAATTCAGAAGACAATAAATTAATGCTTGCCTCAGACACATATCGCTTAAACATGTTATGTGGACAAGCACAGTGACCCCTTTTGAAATGAGAACTTCAGACCCTTCTCTAAATTGATCCGTTTGGATCTTGTAATATTTATAAGCAAATAGCTCTCCTCCACAATTACATTTTGACATCGTAAAGAGCTCAATTCATCATATCACAAAAAACCAGAGAAACCAATCAAAATCATGGTAAGATTTCGTAAAATTAACATTGACAGTAAAAGTCTTTACTGTCAATGTATAAACTGCACAAAGTCTGTAAAATTTCACTATTTACAGGATCCTTTCTACACACCGGCTTTCCTGTTAACCTCGTCGATGATTCTTGTAATGATTTAACAAAAAAAATATCTGTTGGATCCTCTAAACCGCTGATTTCATGCATCCATTTAATAGAATACACCGCAGAATTTTCGGACGAATATGAAGCACCTTGATCTAGCAAATGCGTAATATACCGGTACAATGCAACATGCACAAGCTGAGTGTGAATTTCATTATAACCATGGTTTTTGATGAACTATACATATAGGATTTATTTGTACTCCCACTTTTGGAACACAACAAATATTGAGACATGTGGGCATTTAAACTTCCCAGATTGGAATCAATAGGAACTCCACTGTCTTCTATTGCTCTGTTTACGTAAAATTGTAAATTCACTCCTGAAAACAAAAATGATTGAATAATCAATTGTTATATCACAACATTAAAAAACTCTTAATCAAAAACAATTATCAATGCCAACATCTTAAATTTCAATGGATAATTAGCAAATATTGATGTTTTGCTTTTGCCATGCGTAATAAATCTTTTCGTTGGCAAGTAAAACCAAAATTTTACAAAACCTTTTTATTTTTTCACCAGCAAATATCATTGGCAATAAGGAGAAATCTCCATTCAGGAAGAATCAAAGTGCCATTTTCTTTCCTCTTAAGCAATTTATTTATAACAAAGGAATAGAAACATGGCGGCGGAAGACTTGCTTTCTTCTGATGACCACATTTTTGTGTCAGAATTTATCTTATAATTTCTCAGTTCTAGGAAAGTAAGAACTTGGCGGCTATAACTACTTCCACCAATTGTGAACTCCGTTGATGTCACACAATCCCAACTTTACAATCCTTTTGACTCTTTCTCATTGTCTATCAATATGTTCTCTATATAACCACCAAAGCCTATATTTGAGACATCACAAAAAAGTTCCAAACTGCATACATTTGATGCTTTTAATGCTTCTACATTGCAACCTTTTTCATTCATTCAAAACAAATTTTTTCGCCAAAATTCTAATTCTTTTTAAGCATTTGAGGAAATCTTAACTTTTGAGTTCCAACTCGCTCTGCTCAAAATGCAGTCATATAAATATCGAGATTTTAATCTGACCTGATTACCAAAATAAACGATTTCATTGAAATGATTTGACCAACAATTTTTGCCAAAAACTTTGCATGAAAATAAATATTGTTTTTCTGTATTTCAGAATGAACAATGTCTATATTATCTGTATTTTGGTTTACGTCTAACTTCATTGGATAGAAATCATGCCCTCTTTCACATTACATACAACCTAGCCATATGAAACGGTTAGTATTGGGAATCCTAGTCACCACTTATCATGTGCAAATATAAAAACCCTACAAGTTTGAAATTGATTTTTATAAGAATGCTGGGCTGAAGCTTCTTCAAAATTAACACCTGCACCTATGCCGTCATCCAAGTGTTATTAAATCTTATTCCTTTTAGATGTTCAAAAAGTTTAACAGGCTCTCTGATTTAACTTACTAAATATAAAACCGGCAGTCCGAAAGGTAATAAAATTTGAAAACACAAGAAAAATTTGATGCAAAGGGCATCAATTCGCCGCCCAAAGGTATATTCAAAGAAAATAGTTTGGGTAATAAATGAAAAGGCCAGTTATCTAATATTTTACGACAATTAAGTCCCACCAGATAACATTTTTGTGAATATAGAGTAACAAGGAACTAATTTAACGGCGACTTTCCCCGTCAACCTAACATCCAATGTTCACAGGTACTGAGAAATGGAGTGGTCATCATTTTCCTGCTTCCAGGGTAATCATTCATTTTTAGTATTAAAGTAGCAATTGACATCAGCGATGTAGCAATGTCTATATATGTACAAAGTTTAGTGCATCCACTGTTCTGCAAGTTGTCAAACAAATGGTGAAGAAACTTGGATTTTTTTTTAAGAAACATGTAATAAATATTAGTATATAATCAAGAACATAAACCGTAAATTTAGAAAAAAACACTTTATGGATAATTCCGAATTATTTTTTTTAAAACAGTTCCTTATTCCAGTCTGTTTCGTTCATTGTTGGTCCTAGGCTAGAGTTGGTTCGATCTTGGTTTAAGCATGATAATTCTGACTTTATTATCCATTATTATACAAAATAAACATTTGATTCATTATATGTAGACAAACATGTGACATGTACGTAACTGTTTTTATCGAAATAAATCTCGTTAAAAAATGGTGTGCTTCGGTAATCTAAGGTCTGTTTCGGTACATTTTCACTTTGAAAAATCATCAATATTTCATACCGACACATTTCGTTATCGGTGTTAGAAGCTAATTCCGTTGTTGCACAAGACGAAATGAATCTGCTCGCGCTCGCGCTGCTCGCGCTTCTTAAAAGCATTTTGTTCCAAATTCTCCGTCCGTCCTACTAAAATACCAATAGGATATCATGCTCTTGATCAAAATCAAATCACGTAATGATTGCTCCCATCATTTCGACTAATTGATCTCCCCACTATCGTTATTTTCAAAATTACGAATCGCGGTATTATAAACCTTAATTGCATTAAAAAAAAAATTTAGATGCTGGATTATTATGGAAAACAAACCAACATCAACTTCATATCGAAATTTATAGTGTTTTTGCCTAAAATAAAATTCTCTTACGTCATTACTTCCGCGTAAAGAAAATAACAGCTCTTTCCATATACTACTTCCTAACTTAATTTTGAAATATATTCGCCGCCTCCCTGGCGGCGAATAAAAATAGCGCCCGGTAATCTCACCGATGAAAAACCGAGTTATTGCCTATGCTCCTCAAAAATCATTATGATCGATAAGCTGATTTTGAATTCAATTGTTGAAAATAAAATGTCCTTCCAGTAGTAATAGTAATTTTTAGCTGAGCATTCATCTATGTTAACTGAGGATTCACGTGTCTGCAATCTAAAACTAAACGTGGCTTACGTTTACTGTTATATGCTACTGTTAGAGGATTCACAACTTTCGGTTTTTTTGGATACGCTTGAAATACACCCCTTTTTCAATAATTGTTTTAACTCTTCTACTACGAAATTTGGATCATCGCGTGCTGACTTGTTATTCCGTAAAAATACAGACTCGGGTTCTGATTTAAATGGAATTTTTAACCTTCACTGAGCAACTGAATAATACACTCATTTGACCCCATATTTTCCCACTCACTTAACCGTGACTTTAGACGACCTACAGGTGATACAATTTCTTCACTCTGATTAAATCTCGAGTTGTGTTTACATTGTAATAGAAAAGTTTCACTTATCTTATTCTCTTGCTTTCTCATAGTCATACAATCTCTGCTCCAGTGACATTTTTTCCCCACAATCAAAACATCTTCCTGGTCTGCCCGTAATCGTCTGATCTTTATCGCCTGTTTCCATGCGTGCTGTCGATTCGGCTTTCTTGTATAAGCCTACGAGAGTTCTTCCTGAACACGCTGTATTCTCTGGCTTTTCTCTCCGCTCTCATTTGCGCTCTGTACATATTTTTCTCGTCATCTGAATCGTCAGCTATGGGAATAGACTCATATTCTTTCACCAACTTACAGCCTAATTGTGATAAATCTGCTAGTTTGGATTTTTTTTTTTCTGTTTTTAACAAGCTCTATACCTTCATTTATGCTGTTTTTAGCGGACTGTACTCCTTCGTCAATCATGCTAGCAGAACTTAGATGTTCACTTGCTTCCTTCAGTTTCGTTAGAACTCCAGCTTCATGTTTAAATTGGTTTTCGTTCCCCTTTTTACGAAAAGAATAATGTTCATTTCGATTTTCTTCTATTTTGTTAATCTGTGAATTAGAAATATGCTGTATTATCCTATTTTGTTGAAGATTTGACAACCTGGAATCTATCATGTTCTGTAAACTGTTTAAACGTTCTTTTTGCTGTCTAGAAACAACTGCCGTCACTTCGGCCGCAGATTTCCATACTGTCGACGTCCATGTCCCAAACGGTTTGACTTGCTCGACTGGAGCATGCGCTAGAAAGTGATAATTCAATACACCAAACTTACTATTGAAAACATCGTACTACTTAGCTCTCCTCTCATTGGCTATTACTATGTAAAATCGTCAAAACAACCTTTACGCCACTTCCGTTATAGCGCTCATTACAAATACAGTGACGTTAAAACAAATATTTCTCGCTATACTATCGAAACGCGAGAAATTTCAATATTTCACATGTCAATCCTCTCTTTACATGTTAATCATTTTTAGCTCACTTTACGAAGTGAAGGGGAGCTTATGCTATACCTCCGGCGTTCGCCTCGATGTCTGCACTGATTGTTTTGTAACCAGAAGCTGTAGAATGGCAAAAATTGAAAGCATGATACATCTAGTTATGAGCATCAGAAGCGGTTTGCTGATGCTGCATATTACCTAAATTTCACAGTTAAGTGACCCTAGTCAAAACGGCCCCAATGTTACAAAGTATATAAGGAGAAAACATGTACATTTATTCTTTAACTTGGATTTTTCTTTGCAGAAAAAAAAATTAATCATAATAAAATTCAAATAAATACTTATGAAAAATAAGTTTTTTTAATGTTAATATATTTCTTTCAGTTTACCCAGGGATGTATAAAATATGTGTTATATATGTCCCTGGTTTACCTTTTCAACTGTGGTATTCCAAAACTGAGAATTGTTCGTTAATTAATTACCTTTTCTATGAGCGTTTTGAAATTAACAAATTGAAATTGTAGACAAATTCATACAATAATAAATACTGTAACTCAGTATTTTCAAAAACGCTGGTAAACACGCACGTTGGATGTGCTTGCGTAAACCCAGAGAAGGCCTAGTAAAACTAAACGAAATAAAAAATCGTTAAGTTTTATTGTAGAAATAAAATTAAAATCGACGTAGATCTATTTCTAATAGACAAAGTTCTGTAATGTAGAAAACTGCTATGTAAATGGCACACATCGTCAGTCAAGGAAAAATTCTACCCAATGGAACATCATAAAACACCCAGATATACTTCTTATCAAAAAAAAAAAAATACAAAAATGGTTTGCACAATCTTAGCGTTCCCATACATCTGGACAGGTAATCTGCATATAAGTTGAACAATATTTAATAAATGCCTGGAGACGTGTTTTACACCTTTTCAGAGGTGTGAAATAGTAAAAAATGTGTGACGTTTATAGATTGATATTTCATATCACGCGATGTTATAAAAACTACGAGGCTATTTTATTTGATTAATTCATGTTTGACATTAGAAAGAAATGTCAAACATGAATTAATCAAATAAAATAGCCTCGTAATCACACAACAGCCTAATTTTGAGGTTAATGTCCTGAAATAAGACTAAAAGTATAACGTAGGCCAAATGAATAAATTTATAGGTTATGAATCCAGTACACTAAAAAATATTATGTACATAAATTTACTATTTAATTCCTAAAAAATAGAATAAAAATATGTGTATTGAATTTATTTAAACATCCATTTAGCATATTTTATAATACACAAAAAAGTGGGGCCAAATTTGCATTGAGGCCGTTTTGACCTGAATTCATCGATCACGTTAAGAAGATTTGATTTTGGCATTCTCTCAGAAAGAAATAGCCTTTAAGTTAGACAAACCAAACTTGCATGGATGATATGTCATATGTTTCAAATCAGCTTGCATGTTGCAGATGTTGCATCTGATCTACATTTCACGGTTGAGTGACCACGTTAAGAAGATTTGATTTTGGCATTACCTGAGAACGTAGTAGCACTAGCTTACAGACCAAACTTCTATGGATGATGCGACTGGTGATAGATATCAGCTTGCAGTTTGGGGATTTGGCATCTGACCTACACTTTACGGGTTATAGTGACCACAATAAGATTTTATTTTGGCATTATCTAGTAGCACTAGACAGACCAAACTTTATTACTATTATTTATCTAGATTACGATTTCTTGAATACAAAGCCAATTTGTCTGCATAAAGTGTAAAGTGAGCTATGTAATTTGTGATGACTGGAAGTTACACTTTTGAAAGCATGATAAGTTATCATCATTTAATTAGATGGAAGATGTATGTCCATGTCTTCTTAGATAGAAATTAAGATTTGACTAAGCTCATGTGAGTTACTTGTAAATTTAGTGCACAGAAATACCTTTGTTTTGGAGACCTCGTATACTACTGGTAATATATCCAACTTGCATTCTATTTTCATCCAGGATATATTACTTTTAATTCAATATTTTGAACTTTTTCATTGTTATTCACTATTTACTTTTGATTGTTATATATTTGTGATTTGCTGTTCGTTCACGGTTGTCGAATGTTCTAACACTAGATCAACGTAGCGGTAAATATTTTTTCGTCAATCACATTCAAACATTTAATCAACAATTGAAAATGCTGTGATGGTTTAAATTCTGCGGTTGAAATTTTCATCTCTCTCTCTCTCTCTCTCTCTCTCTCTCTCTCTCTCTCTCTCTCTCTCTCTCAGCCCTTCACCGGCATTTGGTGACATCTCCATATGAGTGAAAGATCTCTCTCCACGTTTGCGGTTTGTTATTTCGCGGATTGGAAGTAGATGTCAAAAGCACGCTGAAAACAGACATACGCATATAACATTTTAATTATGAATACGTAGCCTATGTTATATGTGTAATTAACTTATAGCTACTGATGTATATATAGACAAAACTACACATACATTTCTATCTCTATCATCACAAGAATACAAACATGTGCGTGATTTTGTGTTTATTACGTGCCACTTATTTAATTGTGTATACACATTTAAAATACATTCCGTCATCAAATATGGTTGACGAAATCATGGAATTCCTGGATCATTTGGAACAGTAGTCCCGACGGAACTAAGTTTTGTATCTAACTGCAGTGTAATACAGTGTTACCTATAGCACGGGCGAATTAAACTCTGTATTATAACTATGGTTACACATGCATGTAATAAAGTAATACATTGCAAAATCATATACATGTCAAGGGACACTGGGGAAGAAAACATTTCATCAAACATTTGACTGAGTGGTTTAATGGAAACTATCTGCATTTCAAAAGATGATATTGAAGTTCCGAAAGAAAGGATACGAAGTAGCCTAGTTTTGTGTAACCCAACACTTTGTGTGTTTTCAAGGACAGCTATACGTCCCCCAAGGTAAATTAGCACATGGTTACAACATGTACAAACACAATGTGTATACATTAATTCCAAACAGGTATAACAGGTTTCTTGTCGATACAAAAATTCAATGCATAGAATCCGTACATAGCAAAAAGATGCATCTGTACAACTTATTTTTGGTAAGTAGACCGTATTGGTTTGGATTTTGACTGAACCCAGATGTGACACCTAACCTTGGTAGACCCAGATGTGACACTTAACCTTGGTAGACCCAGATGTGACACTTAACCTGGGTAGACCCAGATGTGACACTTAACCTTGGTAGACCCAGACGTGACACTTAACCTGGGTAGACCCAGATGTGACACTTAACCTGGGTAGACCCAGATGTGACACTTAACCTGGGTAGACCCAGATGTGACACTTAACCTGGGTAGACCCAGATGTGACACTTAACCTGGGTAGACCCAGATGTGACACTTAACCTGGGTAGACCCAGATGTGACACTTAACCTGGGTAGACCCAGATGTGACACTTTAACCTGGGTAGACCCAGATGTGACACTTAACCCTGGGTAGACCCAGATGTGACACTTAACCTGGGTAGACCCAGATGTGACACTTAACCTGGGTAGACCCAGATGTGACACTTAACCTGGGTTAGACCCAGATGTGACACTTAACCTGGGTAGACCCAGATGTGACACTTAACCTGGGTAGACCCAGATGTGACACTTAACCTTGGTAGACCCAGACGTGACACTTAACCTGGGTAGACCCAGATGTGACACTTAACCTGGGTAGACCCAGATGTGACACTTAACCTGGGTAGACCCAGATGTGACACTTAACCTTGGTAGACCCAGATGTGACACTTAACCTTGGTAGACCCAGATGTGACACTTAACCTTGGTAGACCCAGATGTGACACTTAACCTGGGTAGACCCAGATGTGACACTTAACCTGGGTAGACCCAGATGTGACACTTAACCTGGGTAGACCCAGATGTGACACTTAACCTGGGTAGACCCAGATGTGACACTTAACCTGGGTAGACCCAGATGTGACACTTAACCTTGGTAGACCTGTACCTTGGTAGACCTGTATATGAATTCTACGTCACACGCACGACAAACAGAGCATTTGAACAAAATTAGATCATAAAACGAAGCAGACGAACTCAAATAAAACTAGTATGTAATCGACAAAAGACATGTCCAAATGTAAACTTTTTAGGAGTTGTCAGTAGAGAGTGTTTTTCATTGATAAATAATTGCATTTGATGAATAAAATTATGATAGTTCATATTATTGCTCACAAAAATAAGAATTAATGTAACTTCTTCTGCTATTGAAACTGGGAGGTACAATAAAAATATATTGCAAATTTTGTAGAAGCATTGTAGAAACTAAATTTTATCTTATTTCATATTGTCCTTTATACAAAGACCTTCAAGAGTAATTACTCTGATTAAAAATGACTATATCTATATAAGATCGCAGATACAAAGCAATTTAATCTTATATCCAGGACATTGGACAAACACGGACCTCCAGAAATCCAGAGGCGGGATTAGGTGTCATAGAGGAATAGGCACCCAGTGTTTACTGGTCACACCCACCGCGAGTCCACAGTCAAATTAAAATGAAATGAGAAATGAATACTCGTCACAAATTGTGCAGACGACTCGACAACAGCTATCAAAGAGATTTAAAGTTTAAACTTTATTTGTTTTACAACGATTGGCAAACAAGTTATGTAACAACTTATATTAATGTTTCTCTTTGGCCCTGCTGTTGGTGTGCGGGGGGGGGGGGGGTCCTTGCTGTGGGAAGAAACCGGAGTAGCCGGAGAAAACCCACGTGTCCGACTTGGCGACCGCCATACCATCCCACATTACTCCCTTGTCAAAACCGCGGATCTAACCCGGGTCGCATTGGTGAGAAGCTAGTGCGATAACCACTACGCTACTCGTACACCCTAACTGCGCTACTCGGAGAGCAGGACTCGGACATTAGTCCAGTTAATTTGGATTACACCAAACAGGTATGTAATTATTTGAGCCAGGTTTTGAAATTCACAACAAAATAAGATTAATTTCCATTGGTCGATTCGTAAGAAAAGAAAGTAGTCTACTGTGTAATGAACTCATGGTTGCGCAACTCTTATGATTCGTAGCCATTGTACAAAGAATTAAGACAGGCAATCCAATCTTTGTACCGATACAGAGGCGGTGCGTATTGTTGTATGTGTCAAACGGTATCTTTGTAAATGATTTAGGTAAACATATCCATAAACTATCAAAATTTGGTTTGGAAATATTCAAGTATGCCGTAGGATTCGATTTAGTGTAGGGTGGATAAAACAGTCATATGTTTTGTCTTAAGATCAATTAGCGTGATAATCTTACGACTTAGGACTTACGACTTCTTTATAAAAAGGCCTAAGATGAATTTTAATTTAATTTTATAAACAACCGAATGGTATGAAAATTACTGGTACCAAAATATTAATGTTCAGGGTCTTTACAATATTTTATATAAATCTGGAGAACCTTGACAAACACTGATCTCTGGAAATCCAGAGGTGGGATCAGGTGTCATGGAGGAGTAAGCATTCACTGTGAAACGGTAACACCTGCCATATAATATCAGGAATAATCGATTCTGACTGTAATCATGGTTTACTCAGATATATCTAACATTTCCATAGATCAAGCTATTTGATAAACCAGTAATGATATTTGATATAATTTGACTTCTCCTTAGTTATTATTTACATTTATTTTCACAGTTTTACACTTTTACTTATTAATGATTAAGACTTTTCTCAGGGCATTTATAGCACATTTTTTGTTAATGTTTATGTATTTTGTCAAGAATTTTTTGTTTGATATTTCTTTTTAGTTAAATGAATTATGGATTCTTATAACAATGGATGAAGTGGTATCTGTGGCCGAGAGGTTACAGCGTTCTGCTTTTAACTATGGGGTCGCTCAGCTCAAGTCATCGCTGGTTCGAGTCCCGCTGGAACCTAAGCTGATTTTGTGGGAAAGTTTACCAGTTTACTTGTGGAAGGCCGGTGTAACGTGAAAAATTTACCGGCCGTAGAAATGCTACCCGGGGTCACTTTTCTACGACAGAAATCTTACGCGAGGTCACTTTTCTATGATAAAAATCTTACCTGGGTAGCCGTAGAAAAATCACCCGGTACAATATTTTTGTAAGTCGTCCAGTGAAAATGTGACCACCATAGAAAAAATATCCCCTTATATTTAAGGAAGAAAAACATGTACACGGATATTATGTATATATTAGGCCTAATTATTATCTGGACAGCGGAGGACCCGCTTGGACCCCCATAGGCCAATGAAAACAAAATAGCCTATTTCATGTCTTTCTTTGTCTAGCGTCCGCAGACGGATTGGTTTTGATATCATTTAACAGAAAAATCACGAAAATTTAGGAAAAAATATCAAACATAACTCTCACATGATTAGTTAAACATGAACATCTATTTTCATCGATGGGAAAACTATTATTTCATAGGTTATTTATAAGTTTGCGGCAAGATCTGGTTTTATTCGATATGTTTTTCGATTGTTAATACATTAAATTGCATTTGCTATACTAAAATGTTTTTTTTCTGTCGTTCTTTTTCCTGATAGAAAGATGTTTTTTTTTTGGTTTGATGGTGGACGCTAAGCATAAAAAATATAATGGCCTAATATTTTGGCAACTTTCCCACATCAGACGGACAATTTTGATTGTACTCCGAGCGAGTTTCAAACCCACATCTCGGATATGAGATGTTGTAGCCATCAATCGAAGATCTCAATCACTGAGCCATTACGTGATTCCATACCCTGAAATCTCACGTGGTATTTATATGTCAAAAATTCTCATTAACTATATTCCCCTCGGTGTGAACCCAGTGCACTTCTCTATATCCGCAGGAAATTGACCCGGAACCCGGGTCATTTTTCTACAGGTATGGGTCAATATTCTATAAGTGTCTGGATAGGATTTCTACCTAGAATATTGACCCCGAGTAATTTTTCTATGCAAGTAACTTTTCTACATTACAGCAGCGTAGTCTTTCTGGGTATATTTTAACCGGGTTTTCTGCAATAAAACTGACAGCCACCATAAAACAATACAAATTGTCGAGTGAGGCGTAAAGCAGTATTAAAAATAATGAATAAAATCACGACTATTACTGTATTGTATTACCTGTTGTTTTTAGTTGCGGTTACATGAGGACAAAAAGGTTAAATGGGCTTATTACCCAGTAAGTCAAAAAGAATTCCATTTAAACAGAACCACATTGTCGACACGCAATGATCTTAGTCCAATTGGGGATGTGTTATAGATGTGTTTAAAAAACCGAGCGTTGTGAATCTATTTATAGTAACATACAACTGTAACAGGTGCAATTCTTCGCTTATAATATTATAATAAGAACACATCTGTAGGGTTCTATAATCTTTACTTTATGATGAAAAGACGGTAAATTAGGATTTTTTAGTGGTGTGATACTATACACATAGGCGTCGGAACCGGGATGGGGTGGGGGGGGGGCTTAGCCACCCACTTTTTTGCAAAGATAGACATCGGTGTTGAAAATTGGGGCTTAGCCCCCAGACGTTTCTGGCGTGTGTGTGTGTTTTAAGTTGGTTTAGCCCCCCCCCCCACTTTGAATTTGCTGTCGACGCCTATGATACATGTAGGGCTGAGGATCTTATGATGTTTATGTCAGATTATTGTGGCATAGTCTAAATGTCAATGGAATTAATTCCACACAACTTTCCCAGTTAGAAGATCCTCATGTCTGCCCTTGGTGTATAATATCTTTGTTTCTAACAAAGGCTATTCACTAAAAACGGGAACCAATTTAATTCTATATTATTGGTCATTTCAAACCACCTGATTTGCTTCACATGTATGGATGTGACCATACAGGTAGAATGGCCAAAGGCAATAAAACATCAATAGCTGTTGATTAAAGTGTTTTTATTGACTAATGATAAGTTGATTGTATAAAAGAGGACAGGGAGATATAGGGCCTATGTACAATAAACGTGCATTATGTTTCTTAATGTTATGTATGGATGAGTGTGATAATAATTGATATTGATGATAATGATGATGATGCTGATGATAGTGATGATGATGCTGATGATCAAGTGAGATAACTTATGAACAATTAGAAAACATCTATACAATATTAATAAAACCACAACCTATTACACAAAGGTAATGGTAGTTAAAGATTCTGTGTACTTAAATCCCCTTTATTACAAATACTCCAGCCAGCATTTAATATCGGGCCATTCTCGGCCCAATATACTTTGTAATATCGGCCCTTTATCGGTCGTCAATATCGGCTTGATAGCGGTTTTGCAAACATTTTCAGATATTAGGATGCTTTTGTTGAAGAGATTTGGTTTCGTTTTTACATCATTTGATTAAAATTTGGATCATTATCATATGCACATTTGTTTGTTTTTATGATGGTTTTATGCCACGCTCCACAACTTTCAGTTATATGGTGGCGACTAATCTTTGATGATTGAAGGAATATCCAGGTTACAACGGACCTCGTCCTGGGAAGAGACTACTGGCCTGTAAACTTTCTCACAAAATTAGCTTAGGTTCCAGTGGGACACTAACTTGCGCTGATACGAGGTGAGGGGTGTGATTCTCTAGCAACTTGGCCACGGAGTCCCCGCCCATTTCTTAGAAGCACAGACCATATCGTTGCAAGAGATGGAAATCTGCAGCTTGCAAAAATATGGATGTCAAGCATTCTTTGACTAAGCGTTTACAATCTTCCAAAATCATGGTTTATAAAAGTATTCTTACTTTAAATCTTAAACATACTCTAACTCTGAGGTTTTCCTAATTTTCCTAAACTGCAAAGTGCGCAGTGGTCTGATTTTTTTGTGATTCAGTCGTGTTTTGCAATTCGAATAAAGATCAAATGTAAATGACATTGATAACATACTTGATTATGGATATGCAATTCATGTGGAAATAGACTGCAAATGCATGGAAAATTCAAATTTGAATTGTGAATTTTGAATTGTGTTTTACGCCATGATCAGCTATTTTTCAGTTTATATAATGGCGGCCATTTTTTATTGGTGAAGGGGAGAACCCGGTTACACTGCACCCGGGAAGGGACCACTGATTTCTCACAAAAATCAGATTAGGCTCAAACTTGTGCTAACCAAAAATGGGAGACTTCATAGTTTCTAAAATTCTAAAATGAAAGTAATTATAAACACTAAAAGACACCTGTGATGTAATAATGTTCGGGAAAAAACCGGAATAATGATCGATGCATTAGTTTGATTATTTAGATAAATATCTAAAAAGATAAAAACATAGGAAAGTTTATACTTGAGTGAAGCTAGTTTGAATACGTAAAGAGTCCGATAAAGATCTAAACATAGGGGATGTTTCAAAACATAAACCAAACTATGAAATGTTACATGGACCATATAAATATGTAGATTGAAAATATGTCGATACTTTGAAGGATTTTAAAAGTGCTGCCTACACGAATTTCATGAAATCTTAATTTTTAATTTCTGGTGATTGTGGCATGTTTATATAATTAACTCAGATGATCTTTTGCAAAAGTTTTTAAATGTGTATCTAGATAGTAAAAACCGATGTCCCGTGTCACAGTAGGTGTCGGCACGTTAAAGAACCCTCACTGCTCAATGGCCGTAAGTGCCGAGCATAGGCCAAAATTTGAAGCCCTTCACCGGCAATTGGTGACGCCTCCAAATGAGTGAAAGATTCTTGAGTAGGACGTTAAACAACAAACAAACGAACAAACAATTAAATGTGTATCTAGATTCAGACGCAAAGAAATGAAATGTTAATTGGAGATAAAAATCACGAAGTTGTTTGAATTCTAATCACCAGTAAAATCATTGTTAAAACAAAATCGGGACCCAGTGATCAGATCATTACGCTTTAAACCAGGAAGTCACTCTCTCACCTCAGAGGGAAAGTTCGAGTACCGCTAGAAGCTAAGCTTATTTTGTGAGAATTCAAAATATATTTAAATAAATATAACCAAATTATATACAAATGTATGCACGTGTCCCTTTAGGATTCCCAGCTTGTGATCGTTGGATGGCTGATGCAAGAAAGAACATATATTAAATAAATAAAAGTAGTAGTAACTGTTTTACACATACTTGAAATTTTGGCAGGAAATGAAATTACATCGGGTGTACCTGATGGGTATCAGAATAAGTTTGAATGATTCGTGGGTGTGAACATTACACATAATTTATAGTCTACATGTATATTATTGAACATAGTACATGTATAGGTATGTACAGTACAAAATATATCGACATTCTCCATTCCACCATTAAAAACTGGCCGCCACATATACCTAATTGTTGTTGATTGTCGTGCCAATAAGACAAAAATATCTTGTGCAAACGTAAGCAATATTTTAACCAGAGAATTAACATACTATTTTATTCAAATATGAATCTTCACAATATCCCGACAACTTTATATATATATATATATATATTATATATATATATATATATATATATATATATATATATATATATATATATATATATATATATATATATATATATATATATATAAACAGTATCAAATGTTCTTGGGTGCATCAGGATCTTTAATATTGCATCATTTGATATTTAAACAAAGTTAATTCAATATTTTAGTTATAGCATATTGGCATCTCGAGATGATAAAGTAATATATATTATCTATATAATATCTTAGATACCATAGTATAAATCTACAGATACATATTATACAAATCTGATAAACATTGGACAAACACGGAGCTCTGGAAATCCAGAAGTGGGATCAGGTGCCATGAATGAGCAAGCATCCCTGTGGACCGGTCACACTGGCCGGGAGTCCACGGTCAAATTCAAATTAAATAACTGAGGAAGCAATCCTCGTTACAGTTGGTACAGATGACTCAACAACCGCTATCGAATAGTTAACTCAACATTTCACTTAGTGAAACAGAGGCTTTTATACCGACCGTGTCCCAACCCTGACACCACTACTGAGCAATCTGGGCAATAAAAAATATAATATCGACCGTCAAATTTGCGGAAAGTTGACATCAAGCGCGATTTTCGATTTCCCTGTATCAATAACTTGTCAGTAAGTAGTTTACATCTGTATATGGAATAGTCATATGTTGAACATGCCTGGCATATCGGATCATTTGTAAAATATAAACACCATATGCAGGTGTTTGTGTGATATTACAACTTAAATGTGGTAAAGTTATGATAAGAAATCGTCGCGTTTGTCGTATAGCTTAGTTGTTAATTGAGCTGGCCTGGATCAGTCGGTAGGGCGCTCGGCTCTGGATCGTGAGTTCGAGTCCCGCCGGCGGCAGGTTGGTTTCCTGTCTTTCGGATGAGACAGTAAAAGCTGGAGGTCCCGTGTCACAGTAGGTGTCGGCACGTTAAAGAACCCTCACTGCTCAATGGCCGTAAGTGCCGAACATAGACCAAAATTTGAAGCCCTTCACCGGCATTTGGTGACGTCTCCATATGAGTGAAAATATTCTTGAGTGGGACGTTAAACAACAATAAACAAACAAACAAATTCCCCGTCTATAGTAAGTAAAATGTCTAAGAAGGAAGAGTGTGTGCTTGATTCTGTTGTATCTTTAATTTCTAGTTCGTTGGGATATATCACATTGACATATGTATTAAAATTAAAATCATTATTTATTGACAAAACGTCGTCGATATATCTAAATGTCAAATTAAAGGACACCGCTAGCATTTTCTTCTTTTGATTCAGCAGTTTCTGTCATAATTTATTGACAAAACGTCGTCGATATATCTAAATGTCAAATTAAAGGACAAAGCTAGCCTTTTCTCCTTTTGATTCAACAGTTTCTGAATAAATTCTGCTTCGTATGAATAAAGGAACGGATCAGACAATAAAGGGGCCAAACTAGTGTCCAAAATGTGTGTCAAACTGTTCAAAATTTGTGTCAAACAGTATTTAAAGTGTGTCAAACTTCTCAAAATGTGTGTGAAATAGTATCCATAAATTGTGTCAAACTGTCCAAACTGTGTGTCAAACAGTATCCAAAATGTGTGTCATACTGTTCAAAATGCGTGTCAAGCAGTATCCAAAATGTGTGTCAAACTGTTCCAAATATGTGAAAACTATCACAATTGTGTCAAACCGGATCTAAAATGTGTGTCAAATAGTATCCAAAAAGTGTGTCAAACTGTGTAAAACGGGTGTCAAACAGTATCTAAAATGTGTGTCAAACTGTCCAAAACATGTGTCAAACGGTATCTAAAATGTGTTGACTGTCCAAAACATGTGCCAAACAGTATCTAAAATGTGTATCAAACTGTCCAAAACAGGTGTCAAACAGTATCTAAAATGTGTTGACTGTCCAAAACATGTGCCAAACAGTATCTAAAATGTGTCAAATAGCATCCAAAATGTGTGTAGAATAGTATCTAGAATGTGTGTCAAACTGTCCAAAACGTGTGTCAAATAGTATTCAAAATGTGTGTCAAACTGTCCAAAATATGTGTAAAACAATGTCTAAAATGTTTTAACCTGCCTAAAATGTGTGTGAAATAGTATCCATAATGTCTGTCAAACTGTCCAAAACGTGTGTAAAACTGTCCAAAATGTGTGTAGAACAATGTCTAAAATGTTTTAACCTGCCTAAATTGTGTGTGAAATAGTATCCAAAGTGTCTGTCAAACTGTCCAAAACGTGTGTCAAACTGTCCAAAATGTGTGTTAAACTGTCCAAAATGTGTGGTAACCTGCCTAAAATGTATGTGAAATAGTATCTATAATGTCTGTCAAACTGTCCAAAACGTGTGTCAAACTGTCCAAAATGTGTGTCGAACTGTCCAAAATGTGTGGTAACCTGCCCACAATGTGTGTCAAGTAGTATCCATAATTTGTGTTGAACTTTCAAAAATCTGTCAAACTGCCTAAAATGTGTGTCAAATAGTATCCAAAACGTGTGTCAAACTGTGTAAAACGGGTGTCAAACAGTATCTAAAATGTGTGTCAAACTGTCCAAAACATGTGTCAAACAGTATCTAAAATGTGTTGACTGTCCAAAACATGTGCCAAACAGTATCTAAAATGTGTCAAATAGCATAAAAATGTGTGTCAAACTGTCCAAAACAGGTGTCAAACAGTATCTAAAATGTGTATCAAACTGTCGAAAATTTGTGTCAAATTGGCCCAAATATGTGAAAACTATCAAAATTGTGTCAACCGGATCTAAAATGTGTGTCAAGCTATCCAAAATGTGTGTCGAATAGTATCTAGAATGTGTGTCAAACTGTCCAAAACGTGTGTCAAATAGTATTCAAAATGTGTGTCAAACTGTCCAAAATATGTGTAAAACAATGTCTAAAATGTTTTAACCTGCCTAAAATGTGTGTGAAATAGTATCCATAATGTTTGTCAAACTGTCCAAAAACGTGTGTAAAAACTGTCCAAAATGTGTGTAAAAACAATGTCTAAAATGTTTTAACCTGCCTAAATTGTGTGTGAAATAGTATCCCAAAATGTCTGTCAAACTGTCCAAAACGTGTGTAAAACTGTCCAAAATTTGTGTAAAACAATGTCTAAAATGTTTTAACCTGCCTAAAATGTGTGTGAAATAGTATCCATAATGTCTGTCAAACTGTGTCAAACTGTCCAAAATGTGTGGTAACCTGCCTAAAATGTATGTGAAATAGTATCCATAATGTCTGTCAAACTGTCCAAAACGTGTGTCAAACTGTCCAAAATGTGTGTCGAACTGTCCAAAATGTGTGGTAACCTGCCCACAATGTGTGTCAAGTAGTATCCATAATTTGTGTCGAACTTTCAAAAATCTGTCAAACTGCCTAAAATGTGTGTCAAATAGTATCCAAAACGTGTGTCAAACTGTGTAAAACGGGTGTCAAACAGTCCAAAACATGTGTCAAACAGTATCTAAAATGTGTTGACTGTCCAAAACATGTGCCAAACAGTATCTAAAATATGTCAAATAGCATAAAAAATGTGTGTCAAACTGTCCAAAACAGGTGTCAAACAGTATCTAAAATGTGTATTAAACTGTCGAAAATTTGTGTCAAATTGGCCCAAATATGTGAAAACTATCAAAATTGTGTCAAGCTATCCAAAATGTGTGTCGAATAGTATCTAGAATGTGTGTCAAACTGTCCAAAACGTGTGTCAAATAGTATTCAAAATGTGTGTCAAACTGTCCAAAATATGTGTAAAACAATGTCTAAAATGTTTTAACCTGCCTAAAATGTGTGTGAAATAGTATCCATAATGTCTGTCAAACTGTCCAAAACGTGTGTAAAACTGTCCAAAATGTGTGTAGAACAATGTCTAAAATGTTTTAACCTGCCTAAATTGTGTGTGAAATAGTATCCAAAATGTCTGTCAAACTGTCCAAAACGTGTGTAAAACTGTCCAAAATTTGTGTAAAACAATGTCTAAAATGTTTTAACCTGCCTAAAATGTGTGTGAAATAGTATCCATAATGTCTGTCAAACTGTCCAAAACGTGTGTCAAACTGTCCAAAATGTGTGGTAACCTGCCTAAAATGTATGTGAAATAGTATCCATAATGTCTGTCAAACTGTCCAAAACGTGTGTCAAACTGTTCAAAATGTGTGTCAAACAGTATCCAAAATGTGTGTCAAACTGTTCCAAATACGTGAAAACTATCACAATTGTGTCAAACCGGATCTAAAATGTGTGTCAAATAGTATCCAAAACGTGTGTCAAACTGTGTAAAACGGGTGTCAAACAGTATCTAAAATGTGTGTCAAACTGTCCAAAACATATGTCAAACAGTATCTAAAATGTGTTGACTGTCCAAAACATGTGCCAAACAGTATCTAAAATATGTCAAATAGCATAAAAAATGTGTGTCAAACTGTCCAAAACAGGTGTCAAACAGTATCTAAAATGTGTATCAAACTGTCGAAAATTTGTGTCAATTGGCCCAAATATGTGAAAACTATCAAAATTGTGTCAACCGGATCTAAAATGTGTGTCAAGCTATCCAAAATGTGTGTCGAATAGTATCTAGAATGTGTGTCAAACTGTCCAAAACGTGTGTCAAATAGTATTCAAAATGTGTGTCAAACTGTCCAAAATATGTGTAAAACAATGTCTAAAATGTGTGTGAAATAGTATCCATAATGTCTGTCAAACTGTCCAAAACGTGTGTAAAACTGTCCAAAATGTGTGTAGAACAATGTCTAAAATGTTTTAACCTGCCTAAAATGTGTGTGAAATAGTATCCAAAATGTCTGTCAAACTGTCCAAAACGTGTGTAAAACTGTCCAAAATTTGTGTAAAACAATGTCTAAAATGTTTTAACCTGCCTAAAATGTGTGTGAAATAGTATCCATAATGTCTGTCAAACTGTCCAAAACGTGTGTCAAACTGTCCAAAATGTGTGTTAAACTGTCCAAAATGTGTGGTAACCTGCCTAAAATGTATGTGAAATAGTATCCATAATGTCTGTCAAACTGTCCAAAACGTGTGTCAAACTGTTCAAAATGTGTGTCAAACAGTATCCAAAATGTGTGTCAAACTGTTCCAAATATGTGAAAACTATCACAATTGTGTCAAACCGGATCTAAAATGTGTGTCAAATAGTATCCAAAACGTGTGTCAAACTGTGTAAAACGGGTGTCAAACAGTATCTAAAATGTGTGTCAAACTGTCCAAAACATGTGTCAAACAGTATCTAAAATGTGTTGACTGTCCAAAACATGTGCCAAACAGTATCTAAAATGTGTCAAATAGCATAAAAAATGTGTGTCAAACTGTCCAAAACAGGTGTCAAACAGTATCTAAAATGTGTATCAAACTGTCGAAAATTTGTGTCAAATTGGCCCAAATATGTGAAAACTATCAAAATTGTGTCAACCGGATCTAAAATGTGTGTCAAGCTATCCAAAATGTGTGTCGAATAGTATCTAGAATGTGTGTCAAACTGTCCAAAACGTGTGTCAAATAGTATTCAAAATGTGTGTCAAACTGTCCAAAATATGTGTAAAACAATGTCTAAAATGTTTTAACCTGCCTAAAATGTGTGTGAAATAGTATCCATAATGTCTGTCAAACTGTCCAAAACGTGTGCCAAACTGTCCAAAATGTGTGTAAAACAATGTCTAAAATGTTTTAACCTGCCTAAATTGTGTGTGAAATAGTATCCAAAATGTCTGTCAAACTGTCCAAAATGTGTGTAAAACTGTCCAAAATTTGTGTAAAACAATGTCTAAAATGTTTTAACCTGCCTAAAATGTGTGTGAAATAGTATCCAAAACGTCTGTCAAACTGTCCAAAACGTGTGTCAAACTGTCCAAAACGTGTGTCAAACTGTCCAAAATGTGTGTAACCTGCCTAAAATGTATGTGAAATAGTATCCATAATGTCTGTCAAACTGTCCAAAATGTGTGTCAAACTGTCCAAAATGTGTGGTAACCTGCCCACAATTTGTGTCAAGTAGTATCCATAATTTGTGTCGAACTTTCAAAAATCTGTCAAACTGCCTAAAATATTAAAGAGGATCCAATATATTTGTCAAAAAGTGTATGAAAGGTGTGTCATACTGTTAAAATGACTCAATATAACTATTTATGAACATGTCCAAAATGTGTGTCAACCGGTATTCAAATTGTGTGAAATAGTATCCAAAATGTATGAAAATCAGTATCCAAAATATGTGTCAAAAATTATTCAAAATGTGTGTCAAGTAATGTGGAAAATGTGTGTATATTGTTATTCATAATCTGTGGTAAACCGTGCTAAATCTTAATTGTATGTAAGATAAAATCGAAATATGTTTCAGATAATAAGGACAATGTGTATTTAATAATATACGAAATGTGTGTCAAACTGTCTAAAATGTGTGTTATACTGTCCAATATGTGTGTCATACTGACCGAAATGTGTGACAAACCGTACAAAATGTGTGACAAACAGTTCAAAATGTGACAAATTGTCCAAAATGTGTTATACTGTCCAAAATGTGTGACAAACTATTCAAAATGTGTGACAAACTGTCCAAAATGTGTGACAAGCTGTCCAAAATGTCAGACAAACTGTCCAAAAGTGTGCTATATTGTCCAAAATATGTGACAAACTGTCCAAAATGTGTTATACTGTCCAAGATGTGTGACAAACTATTCAAAATGTGTGACAAACTGTCCAAAATGTGTTATACTGTCCAAAATGTGTGTTATACTTTCCTAAACGTGTGACAAACTGTCCAATATGTGTGTCGATCATACTGTCTAACGTTTGTGACAAACTATCCAATATGTTTGGCAAACTGTCTGACAAATGGTCCAAAATGTGTGACAAACTATCCAAAATGTGTGTCAACATTCCAAAATGTGTGACAAACTATCCAATATATTTGGCAAACTGTCCAAGCTGTGTGACAAACTATCAAAAAGTGTTGTCCGAAACTATCCTAAACGATTAAGTGGATATCAAATGATATCCAAATGTGTGACAAACTGTCCAAAATATGTGAAAACTATCTAAAATGTATGACAAACTACCAGCAATGTGTCACAAACTGTCCAAAATGTATGTTTTACTGTCCAAAATATGTGACAAAATGTGTGTTATACTGTCCAAAATATATGACAAACTGTCCAAAATGTGTGACACACTATTCAAAATGTGTGACAAACTGTCCAAAATGTGTGTTATACTGTCCAAAATATGTGACAAACTGTCCAAAATGTGTTATACTGTCCAAAATGTGTGACAAACTATTCAAAATGTGTGACAAACTGTCCAAAATGTGTTATACTGTCCAAAATGTGTGTTATACTTTCCTAAATGTGTGACAAACTGTCCAATATGTGTATCGATCATACTGTCCAACGTTTGTGACAAACTATCCAATATGTTTGGCAAACTGTCTGACAAAGGGTCCAAAATGTGTGACAACTATCCAAAATGTGTGTCAACATTCCAAAATGTGTGACAAACTATCCAATATATTTGGAAAACTGTCCAAGCTGTGTGACAAACTATTCAAAATGTGTGTCATATTGATCGAAATGTGTGACAAACTATCAACTATTTGTGACAAACTGTCAAACGTCAAAAATATGTGAAAACTGTTGAAACTGTTTGACAAACGGTCAAAAACGTGTGACAAACTATTCAAATGTGTCACAAACTGTCCAAAATTTGTGGCATACTGTCCAAAATGTGTGAAAAACTATCCAAAATGTGTGTTTGTTTGTTTGTTTATTGCTGTTTAACGTCCCACTCAAGAATCTTTCACTCATATGGAGACGTCACCAAATTCCAGTGAAGGGCTTCAAATTTTGGCCTATGCTCGGCACTTACGGCCATTGAGCGGTGAGGGCTCTTTAACGTGCCGACACCTACTGTGACACGGGACCTCGGTTTTTGCTGTCTCATCCGAAGGACAGGAAACCAGCCTGCCGCCGACTGGACTCGAACTCACGACCTCACGATCCAGAGTCGAGCGCGCTACCGGCTGAGCCAGGCCGTCTCTTCAAAATGTGTGACAAACTGTCCAAAATGTGTGTCAAACTTCCAAAATATGTGAAAACTATCTAAAATGTGTGACGGACTTTACAAAATGTTTGACAAACTGTCAAAAATGTGTCATAATATCCTAAATATTTGACAAACTATCGAAAATGTGTGTCAAACAGTATCCAAAATGTGTGACAAGTTGTCCAAAATGTGTTACAAACTATCAAAAAGTGTTGTCCGAAACTATCCTAAACGATTAGGTGGATATCAAATGATATCCAAATGTGTGACAAACTGTCCAAAATATGTGAAAACTATCTAAAATGTATGACAAACTACCAGCAATGTGTCACAAACTCTCCAAAATGTTTGTCAAACTGTCCAGTATGTGTGAAAAACTATCCAAAATGTATGTTTGTTTGTTTGTTTATTGCTGTTTAACGTCCCACTCAAGAATCTCATATGTAGACGTCACCAAATGCCAGTGAAGGAATTTTGGCCTATGCTCGGCACTTACGGCCATTGAGCGGTGAGGGTTCTTTTACGTGCCGACACCTACTGTGATACGGGACCTCGGTTTGTACTGTCCCATACCGACTGAGCCAGGCCGGCTCTCCAAAATGTGTGACAAACTGTCCAAAATGTATGTCAAACCTCCAAAATGTGTGTCAAACAGTATCCAAAATGTGTGACAAGTTGTCCAAAATATGTTACAAACTAAGCAAAAGTGTTGTCCGAAACTACCCTAAATGATTAGGTGAATATCAAATGATATCCAAATGTGTGACAAACTGTCCAAAATATGTGAAAACTATCTAAAATGTACGTCAAACTACCAGAAATGTGTCACAAACTCACCAACATGTGTGTCAAACTGTCCAATATGTGTGCAAAAACTATTCAAAATGTGTGTCATTATGTCCAAAATGTGTGTCAAACTACCCAAAATGTGTAAAAAAAACAGTATCCAAAGTGTATATCAAATTACATCCAAAATGTATGATAAAAAGTATCCAAAATGTATGTCAAACTGTCCAAAATGTGTGTCAAATAAAATAAAGGATGTTTGTCAGAAATGCAGCGAACTGGTGAATTGAGTTACTCGACTATGGTGATTTCCTCTCGTGATATCTTTTAAAGCGTAAATAATTCAATTCAGTCGATAGTTTTGAAATGATACCTACCTTCGAAAATCGTCAAAACATTTTCGGATTTTGAAAATCACAAATAAGACTAATTACAATTGAAATTTTATGGTCATGTTTAAAACAAGCTTTTTGTCATTAATTATCTCAATAGTTTTGCTTTTAGAGCAAACTAACGGGATTGAAAATTTGTACTTAAAAACAATTCAAAATGTTATCTTGCTCACACAGAATTTCCATCGAATGAGTTTGGCGAACAATACACCATCCCATGATACGGTCATAGAGGAATTACAGAGATTTGACTTCGGGAATGCACTTTACTCAAAACAAAATGAGATGCTCTATACAAATTTGGCATCTAGCTACAGGTCTTCAGAACTTTGCATAAAGCATCTAATACTGACGGCTGAAGCACTGGAACGCAAAGAACATTGGGCCACACAAAGTAAGTTAGTTCTATCTATCTATCTATCTATCTATCTATCTATCTATCTATCTGTCTGTCTGTCTGTCTGTCTGTCCATCCATCCATCTATCTATCTTTGTATATCTGTCTGCCGGTATCTGTCTGTCTGTCTGTCTGTCTATCTATCTATCTATCTATCTATCAGTCTGTTTGTCTGTTTGTATGTCTGTCTGTCTGTCTATATTTCTGTCTAACTACCTACTTGCCGACCTGTCCAACTTTCCACCGGACTACATATCATTCTGTGTATCTGTCTATTTGTCTTTCTAATTAAACTTAAATAAGATCAACTTTAACTATAAGAGCCAGAGTAACATAATACACGTGCATATATTTTTTTCTTATTTATATCGTATCGATATTTTATAGACTAGTCTTATGAAAGAATATGCAAATATAACGCATCCGATTTTCCATCTATAATTTACATCTAATGATCGGAAAGATCCATAAATAAACGAAACTAATTTAATTTTATTTAAAGGTTCAATTTTTTCTGATATAAAGTCCAGAGTGCAATGCATTTCTGACTTAAAATATGGAAGCGGTTTAAAATTCACAATTTTTATACTTAAGTCTGGTTCGAATTAGAATAACAGTATTTGCACTATAAATATAATTGAATAATATCCTAGCGGCTAGAAAAGTTATTAAAAAGTTGTGAAATATGAAACGAAGACATATCAATATTTATGTAATTATGTTACCCTGATATTTCTGTTTTTTATATTTATTTATTTATTTATTTATTTATTTATTTATTTATTTATTTTCATGCTAAGCCTACCCATACACTGGGATTTGTTCCACAATCCCGATGATAATAGTTTGTCTACGGTCGTTTGATGTCAAATTCTGTTGCAGAGGGCCAGTAATTTAAATGTAAAACACACATTCTCTAAATGTAACGATTTCTTCAAAGATTTCTGGGGTTTTTTGTTATTTTTTCTTTCGCTTAAATAATATAAAGATACACTAGAAATTGATGTGTTTCCTACGATTATTCATTGTCTTCAATCTTACTTATTAATTCAAGAATTTGCAAAAATAAAAGTTATTGATGCCGATAATAAATGTCAAATTCTTTTGCAGTGGACCAATAATTCAAATTTAAAATACACATTTTTTTTTTAAAAAGTAACGATACTTGAAAAGTAAATTATCTCATGAAGTTTGGAATAAAGCTCCCCACTTTACTTAAATATTTTTACTGTATAGATAATCATTAAAAAGAATATATTTCACTTAAACAGCTAACTGATTGTGTTGTTACAGAAAATTGACAACATGAAACAATTTGTATTTGAAAGTGAATGGTAACTTATTCTTGGTTTTACTTTAAAGTAGTATAGGTTATTTTTTGATAAAAATTCCACTTTTAATTTTTAGATACCCTTCAATGGATAAACGAAGCCAATATTATTTGGAACTGGAAAAGTGGCATTTTCTTCATTTTTATTCCATCTTCAACATATATCTGATGGAGTCTGAAATAAATATATATATAAAAAAAACGTACAGTAAATAAATGTGAAGCATGCAAGTGCAACAAAGAAACACATCCGTCTATGCGGCAAGGAATGTTATCTTAATAAAAATGTTTACCACATTTTAAAAATATTGACATCGCAGCTTTTAGTGTCTGTAAAAGAAGATTTACCTGTTTAACTATATACATCATTTCAACCATTCATATTTGGTTTAAAAGCGTGAAATATTTATATAATTAATATAAATGTTTGTCCTTCGAAGTAAAATTAATCACAAGATAAAACGGACCGCCACATCTTTTTATAAAATATATCCATAATCACAATAAAAGAACAATTTTCATACATATGTCAATGCGATATATCACAGCTAACTAGAAATTAAAGATACAACAGAATCAAACACACACGCTTCATACTTAGATATTTTACTTACTATAGACACAGACGGGAAATTGATAACTAAGCTGTACGGCAAACGCGACTATTTTGGCTTTCCTATCATAAATTTTCCACATTTTTAAAAGTAGTAATATCCCACAATCACCCTCATATGGAGTTTATATTTCACAAATGATCCGATATGCCAGGGAGTGTTCAACATATGAACATTTCATATACAGAAGTAAACTACTCACTGACAAATTATTGACACTGGGATATCGAAAATCCACTTGGTGTCAACGTTCCGCAAATTTGACGGTCGATATAATTTTTTTATTGCCCAGATTGCTCAGTAGTGGTGTCAGGGTTGGGACCCTGAGGTCACCACTTTACAATGTACAATTTATTATCTTTATAATGTAAGCATACATGTATTTTTAAATAACAAAGTCAACACAGAAACAACCTCTCTCACACAGACTCATACCTATTTAATTGTTGATCTATTTTTAAATTCCCTTTTGATAAAGTGTTTATTATATATATATATACAACAGGGACATGGTGAGCTTGTAGGTACCACTTGATATATATATATATATATATATATATATATATATATATATATATATATATATATATATATATATATATATATATATATATATATGGTAGTAAACATTTATTGAAAATACAAGCATTGACATTTGTGGTAGAGAGTATGGTATAATATATACAACCTGTAGGGATGGAATCTCGTTAACCCTTTCTTGACCTAGGCGTGTTTAAATTTAAGGAAATAAATAAAAAAGGACATAAGAATTACATTTACAAGAAACTCGATCGTGCTTGTCACCCGTCCTTGGATTATCCAGCGAATAATGGAATCTCCGCCCCGCCAAGTTATGTGAATGGGACTCTGATACGATAAAATTATGAAAAAAGACAGCTAAAATGTTAAACATGAAATACCCATAAACACTGCACTACCATGAACTCTAATTGACAAAAACGATTGTCTAGAGTATTATGTTTATAATATTTATAGCTATTTTGGTTATTCGACCGAATTATATATTCACTCAATATCATTATTTTCAAATAGATTGAACGCTTGAGGCTTTGTAAATCTTCACCTCTCGAAATATTACATTTTAGAATTCGTAAAAAAAAATATATCAAAATTAGTAACTTGGTTTAAATTCATAAAGATACGTGTAATTATTTGTTACTGCTGGTGGACCGTTTGAGTCCTCGAGGGTATACATAAACCTAGTACCTGGTATTTCGGTACCAGCTGTTCATCTTATACTAAAGTAATATTTGGCACTGTTAACACCATTTAAATTAGAAAGTTTTATAAAGCTAAGATTTTTTTACAGTGGTTAGTCTTAGACGGATTTCGGCTATATATTTAGAGATATCATTTGGCCTTGTATGATACCACTTTATCTTTAGAAAAAACACACACTTTTCAAAGTTGGAGCTCAACTGATGAAGTCTAATTGACAGAAACGATATCGTCTTGAGCATTATAACTTTGGTATTATGTTTATAATATTTGTAACTAAGATGCGTGTAGAAATCTAGCTCTAATGCTATGATTTTATACAAATCTGTGTCACATTTCATGATTGTCTTCTTTTTTGTATCGTATTATTATACGACAAATTAGATATACAAATGGTTTCAAAATGAAGATCAATTACCAATCCAAAACGGGATGGGAGCTGGTGCCCGGAAGGAGTCTGCGTCCCGTGGTAGCATGTCACAAACGTTGCGAATTTTACATGGAAACCTCTCGAGTTCGGTAAAAAGGTCAAGCTCTTTTAAAATGTCATCAGTTAAGATCTGACTGTCGAAAGGAAGTCACTGTATATGACCATGTTCCAGAATACTATCAAACATTACTGAGAGGGAGGCTTCATATGGTTTAACAAGATCCCGTATTGATCATAAAACTTTCTTAGTGACGATTTCGATATTTTATTCTACCTGTATGTTAGATTCGTAATCCTTATTGGATTTTCGCATGAACGGGACCAGGTACAAAAACGTCAAGTCTTCCTCACCCGCTCCATTTCCCCTTTCATATTCCCTCTCATTCGGAACCCCCACTAGAGTTATAGATCTTCATGCGAAACAAATATGGATCATATTTTGTTTCATAATTTTTTTGGAAAATATTATTGTTTTGAATAAGATATTCTTGAAATATTACTGGTAGGTGTTTACTTTTTGAGTTTTTTCATATCGGTATAATAAACAAGTTATTGCCTTTGTATGAGGGAGATATGAATATCTGTTCATCCTTAGCCAACCATGTTTATCCCTCGTGCAAACAAATACTCATATTTTTTACACATACAAAGTCAATAAATGTGTATAATCAACATCATACAAAAGATTACAGCTTGATAGATAAGTAAAATATAGAGGGTATCGGATAATATATATTACCCGCCAATCCTAGAGTCAACTGAAAATGGTTAAATGATTGCTAGACCAATATATCTTGAGAATAAACATTTACCTAAACAATACCGAATTATTATTTTTCGTTTGCGTGTCTATTTGCACACAATCTAAAACTTGAGATGGGTAGATATGAAAATATATAAAGAAATAATACATCATATGAATATTATTTAAGACAAATTTGGAATTAGAAAATTATATAAAAAGCTCTCTGAATAATGAGGCAAAATTATATTGTAAATTCAGAACGTGTGACTTAAGTGGGGGATCAGCCATCTTGGAAGGAACACCCCAAAACTACAAGAAGCCTTAACAACACATTTAGTTGTCAAATGTAATAAGGACCACCGAGAGCACGAAACAAAAATGAACAAATTCAGTTTTTGTCTAGAGAAAAGAATCAGTAATTAGATTTGTTGATTTGCGTTTTTAAATGAGCTAAATAGATCATTCTATAAGATTAGAAAACCCCTAGGAGCACACAGGAAGTTGATTGTGGACAAGTGGTGACAACTGAAAGCAATCTATTTGACAGTAGTTTTTACAGACAGAACGTGAAATCGGCGTCTGTTGCTAATGTCAATATACTGTAATAATGCTGAATGTTGTTAAAAGCATCCATGGGATAAAAAAACTTACATTTGCGATCACGGTTTCCAAATTTACAAATATTTATATACAACGAACTAGAAATTAAAGATACAACAGAATCAAGCACACACGCTTCATACTATGGCATTTTACTTACTAAAGACAGAGACGGGAAATTGGTAACTAAGCTATACTACAAACGCGACGATTTCGGCTTTCCCATCGTAAATTTTCCACATTTAAGTAGTAACACCCCACAGTCACCCGCATATGGAGTTTATATTTCACAAATGATCCGATATGCCAGGGCGTGTTCAACATATGAACGTTTCATATACAGATGTAAACTACTCACTGACAAATTATTGACAAAGGGATATCGAAAACCGCGTTTAATGTCAACGCCGTAAATTTGACGGTCGGTATAATATTATTGTTTGCGATTACTCTGTTTCACTGGGTGAAAGTTTGAGTTGCCTTTTCGTTAGCGGTTGTTGAGACGTCTGTACCCATTGTGACGAGGATTCTTTCCTCACGTATTTCATTTGGACTTGACTGTGCACTCACGGCGGGTGTAACCAGTCGACAGGGGATGCTTACTCCTGCATGTCACCTGATCCCACCTCTTAGTTTCCAGAGGTCCGCGTTTGTCAATTTTTCCGGATTTGTATCTGTGTCCTGGATTTATATTTTGGTATCTGAGATGTTTTACATTTACATCCTAAAGATTTGTACTTTGGTATCTGAGATGTTTTTTTTATATATATTATTAGCAAAAGCAAAGGATTCGTGTACATACATTATATTTATTTGAAATGGCACATCGCTCCCAAAACTATTACATTGTATAATTACACGTTTCTGCAATAAAATATGTTTACTAAGCTTACATATCGCAGATAAGATAGGATTTGATTTTGATTTTTTGTTTTACGCCATACTCAACAAACTTTCAGTCATATGATGGCGTCCAGTTTTTATTGGTGGAGGAGAAACCCCAGTTACCCGGGTTAAGACCACCGACCTTCCGCAAGAAAACTGGCAAATTTTCCAACTTAATTCGAAATTACCCTAGCGGGATTCGAACCAGAGGTGAGAGGCCTTGTGATTTAAAGCGAAATGCTCTAACCACTCGGCCACGGAGGCCCCCCTGATAGGATAGGAAAATCATTCTTAGAATCTAAAGCTGTGCTCTTTATTTGAATATGAATTTTCAAGAATTTGTTATTCATCAACTCAATCTTATATAACTCCGAAATGTAAAACCCAGTTGAAAGTGTTAGATAACCAAACGATATCCTTACGTAAGACAATTATGTGTTTGATGTAAACAGAACATGAACAACGTGTGAAAGTTGAAGGTTATGTAAATAGGTTGACATAAAATTGGTTTACCAAAAACTGGGGTTTGTTTGTATGCTTTTGTGCACTGCGTTTGCGTGCACTAACACAGAATTCGATTATAAACGGTAAATAGCACACAGGAAGATTATTTTTCATGATTATAATTTCTGTCTGGTTAGAACTATTTGATAAAATATTTATCGAGTGTGTTATGTACAGTATCTAAATGAAAACTGCGTAACAACATTTTTATATAAAAACCGTTACATTCTGTAAGTGCATCAACTTGTTGTGCATTATCGCGTACTCATATGTCTTCCTGCGCTAGTGAATATGTAATCTGGTTTTCTGTATCCAAGTTAAAAAGTAGCCTAATGTTATAGATAACAAATAATATTTGTCTAAAAATTTCATATTTGACAGAAAATGGAATTAAGATAATTTATAACTATTAGTTTAATTTAATATTGTGTTGTTTGTCTGATCATCAGTGAGCAAGGGTGTTTAATAGGCATTCATAAATTGGTATATATATATATATATATATATATATATATATATATATATATATATATATATATATATATATATATATATACCAATTTAGGACTTTTTCTTTTTTTAATTGTCCCATTCCGTTGAGCTTTTTGGAATAGTTTGAGTATGATAACTTTGGAATTATATTTATAATATCTGTACTCAGATCACGTGACACAAATGAGACCACATTAATTGACGACATGCAATGAGATATTGTTTCAGGTCATTTGAGTGGAAAATAAGTATACTAAATGTTGACAAGTGTCGTGCATTTACTTTGTGTTACTTCTGATATCTGGCTCCTTCCACTGTACATAATATATATTTCTAGCCATCTACGCGATAAACACAATAACCGAGTTTTATGTAGGAGATAAGGTGCATAATATTAATTTGAACCATGTCTGAATGTAATAATTCGGAAAGGTCTGTTATTCGGTTATATCTGTCTTATAGACTACGGCTGGCGATTGGGATAGGCCTATACTTGAGCGTTTATATAAACTACGATAAATTTTGTCTAAACAGGATACAAACTGCAAGTTCCTTTTAAATTCTCACAACCGCCACGATATAATATAAAACATCTCAGATACCAAAGTATAAATCTTTAGGTTGTTCAGGATATAGATACAAATCTGGTAAAAATGGACAAACATGGACCTCTGGAAACCAAGAGTTGGGATCAGGTGCCAACTGAATAATTGTTGAAAGTGGGGTAAAAAATAAGTAATTAACTATTAAATCTCTATAATACACTAAGTCATTGTTTGCTACTAAAATTCCAGCGACAATATCGGAAAACGTACAAAGTCATATTTGTCTGTAAACGTACCTACAGTATACTGGCTATAGGAAAAAAATGGAGATCAAAATGGCACGTCATGGATATGGTAATGACGTCACTGTAATATTTTCTAACCAATCACGTGTATCAGCTAATCAAATACACAAGGGAAGTGTGATGTATTGTTGTGTTTTTCCAAAGTATATATATATATATATATATATTATAAATATACTACCAAAGTTATAACGCTCAAGACGATATCGTTTCTGTCAATTAGACTTCATCAGTGGAGCTCCAATTTAAAAGTTATTTTCTAAAGAGAAAGTGGTATTATACAAGGCCAAATAATATCTCTAAAAGTATAGCCGAAATCCGTCTAAGAGTAACCACTGTAAAAAAAAAATGACTGTCTTAGCTTTAGAAAATTTTTTGAATTTAAATGATGTTAACAGTGCCAAATATTACTTTAGTATAAGATAGACAGCTGGTATCGAGATACCATGTAGTAGGTTTATGTATACCCTCGGGGACTCAAACGGTCCACCAGCAGTGGCAACGACCTAGTGGTTATAAATATTATAAATATACTACCAAAGTTATAACGCTCAAGACGATATCGTTTCTGTCAATTAGACTTCATCAGTTGAGCTCCAATTTAAAAGTTATTTTCTAAAGAGAAAGTGGTATTATACAAGGCCAAATAATATCTCTAAAAGTATAGCCGAAATCCGTCTAAGAGTAACCACTGTAAAAAAAAAAATGACTGTCTTAGCTTTAGAAAATTTTTTGAATTTAAATGATGTTAACAGTGCCAAATATTACTTTAGTATAAGATAGACAGCTGGTATCGAGATACCAGGTAGTAGGTTTATGTATACCCTCGGGGACTCAAACGGTCCACCAGCAGTGGCAACGACCTAGTGGTTATAAATATTATAAATATACTACCAAAGTTATAACGCTCAAGACGATATCGTTTCTGTATATATAAGATTTTTACTTTGGTATCTGAGATGTTTTTTATATATATTATTAGCAAAAGCAAAGGATTCGCGTGACATAAACTATATTTATTTGAAATGGCACATCGCTCCCAATCCTATTACATTGTATAATTACACGTTTCTGCAATAAAATATGTTTACTAAGCTTACATATCGCAGATAAGATAGGATTTGATTTTGATTTTTTGTTTTACGCCATACTCAACAAACTTTCAGTCATATGATGGCGTCCAGTTTTTATTGGTGGAGGAGAAACCCCAGTTACCCGGGTTAAGACCACCGACCTTCCGCAAGAAAACTGGCAAATTTTCCAACTTAATTCGAAATTATCCTAGCGGGATTCGAACCAGAGGTGAGAGGCCTTGTGATTTAAAGCGAAATACTCTAACCACTCGGCCACGGAGGCCCCCCTGATAGGATAGGAAAATCATTCTTAGAATCTAAAGCTGTGCTCTTTATTTGAATATAAATTTTCAAGAATTTGTTATTCATCAACTCAATCTTATATAACTCCGAAATGTAAAACCCAGTTGAAAGTGTTAGATAACCAAACGATATCCTTACGTAAGACAATTATGTTTTTGATGTAAACAGAACATGAACAACGTGTGAAAGTTGAAGGTTATGTAAATAGGTTGACATAAAATTGGTTTACCAAAACCTGGGGTTTGTTTGTATGCTTTTGCGCGCTGCGTTTGCGTGCACTAACACAGAATTTGATTATAAACGGCAAATAGCACACAGGAAGATTATTTTTCATGATTATAATTTCTGTCTGGTTAGAACTATTTGATAAAATATTTATCGAGTGTGTTATGTCAGTATCTAAATTAAAACTGCGTAACAACATTTTTACATAAAAACCGTTACATTCTGTAAGTGCATCAACTTATTGTGCATTATCGCGTACTTTCTGCGCTAGTGAATATGTAATCCGGTTTTCTGTATCCAAGTTAAAAAGTAGCCTAATGTTATAGATAACTTAAAATTAATATTTGTCTAAAAATTTTATATTTGACAGAAATTGGAATTAAGAGAGTTTATAACTATTAGTTTAATTTAATATTGTGTTTAGGGAATGTTTGTCTGATCATCAGTGAGCAAGAATGTTTAATAGGCATTCATTGGTAAATTGGTATATATATATATATATATATATATATATATATATATATATATATATATATATATATATAGATAGATAGAATATATATATATATATATATATATATATATATATATATATATATAGATAGATAGAAATATTTATATTATATTATATATATATATATATATATACCAATTTAGGCCTTTTTCTTTTTCTAATTGTCCCATTCCGTTCAGATTTTTGGAATAGTTTGAGTATAACTTTGGAATTATGTTTATAATATCTGTACTCAGGTCACGTGACACAAATGAGACCACATTGATTTACGGTTGCGTAATGTTGACGACATGCAATGAGATATTGTTTCAGGTCATTTGAGTGGAAAATAGGTATACTAAATGTTGACAAGTGTCGTGCCTTTACTTTGTGTTACTTCTGATATCTGGCTCCTTCCACTGCACATAATATATATATTTCTAGCCATCTACGCGATAAACACAATAAACGAGTTTTATGTCGGAGATAAGGTTCATAATATTAATTTGAACCATGTCTGAACGTAACAATTCGGAAAAGGTCTATTATTCGGTTATATCCGTCCTGTAGACTACGGCTGGCGATTGGGATAGGCCTATACTTGAGCGTTTATATAAACTACGATAAATTTTGTCTAAACAGGATACAGACTGCAAGTTACTTTTAAATTCTCACAACCGCCACGATATAATATAAAACATCTCAGATACCAAAGTATAAATCTTTAGGATGTTCAGGATATAGATACAAATCTGGTAAAAATGGACAAACATGGACCTCTGGAAACCAAGAGATGGGACAAGGTGCCAACTGAATAGTTGTTGAAAGTGGGGTAAAAAATAAGTAATTAACTATTAAATCTTTATAATACACTAAGGCATTGTTTGCTACTAAAATTCCAGCGACAATATCGGAAAACGTACAAAGTCATATTTGTCTGTAAACGTACCTACAGTATACTGGCTATAGGAAAAAAATCGAGATCAAAATGGCACGTCATAGATATGGTAATGACGTCACTGTAATATTTTCTAACCAATCACGTGTATCAGCTAATCAAATACACAAGGGAAGTGTGATGTATTGTTGCATATATATATATATATATATATATATATATATATATATATATATATATATATATATATATATATATATATATATATGTATGTATGTATGTATGTATGTATGTATGTATGTACGTACGTACGAACGTATGTAGATAAATGGATGGATGGATTGATGGATAGATAGATAGATAGATAGATAGATAGATAGATAGATAGATAGATAGATAGATAGATATAATGTTTGTGCGTGTGTTGTATTTATGATAAACGTTTTTTTTCATATGATAATATTTCTTGGCTTCACCCTTTGTATTTTTAGTGGTCGATGCTTTTGGGAAATTTCCCTCTGGAATATTAGACGGTTACATCAAATGGACAGGGTCATTCGATGAATGCAATAGAGTTAGAGCTGTGGTTTACAGAGAAAATTGCACAGAACATGTGTTTGAAGGACAATACTGTTACATTTCATTTCCGCTAAGTAAGGTATGTATAGTTTTATCAACTGAGCTATGGTGGTTGAATGGTTTCTTCAACGGTTCTTTTCTACTGCGTCACTAAACTGAATTCGTTTGATATATGCAACAAAACATCATTTCTAGCTCGACTATTCAAAGAATAGATGAGCTATTGCTGTCACTCCTCCGGTAAGGGCGTCAACTTCGGCGTCGTCCTTTTTTCTGTGTTAAGCCTTTTGTTTCTGTCCATTGTGGGCAAAGTACTGCAGCTACAACAATGGAACTTTCCATGCACATTACCTATGGTCATTACAAAATCTCAAAGCAATTCTATCAGTTGAACTGAAGATATTCGGTAAAACCCTCGAATTTCGTCCGAGAATAGGTCCCGCACCAGTATATTTAAAATATATTTAGTTTCCGATATATTAAAAGTTTAATTTTACAAAATAATCTATGACCTTAGCCTATAAATATATAGTACCTTGATAGTTCGTCTATGTATATGTTTGTGAATTGTCTTTAGTTTTCAAAATATTTTGAGTTACATTGACATTGACACCTGTGCCCTTGACATTCTGCATATAGAACGTCCCATTTTGATAAATCTAACATGCACGTGACTGTACTAAATCTTTTTACTTTACGAGATATTAAGTTCTTAATTTATTCAAAACTGTGACCTTGACTTAAATACATTTGATCTTGACAGTTGATTTATGTGAATCGTCATTCTGAAATAAAATTTCTCATGCATGTGTCTAGACAAAATATATTTCATTTCCGAGATATTGAAAGTTTAATTCACAAATTGTATGAGATTTTAACAAAAGCACCTTTGACTTTAACACTTTGTCTCATCACAAATCAAACATTTATTTCAAATTTTATAAACTTACCCCTACATTATCAGATCATAGCAATCTCCGACAGACAGTTCTGCTCTCATTTATGTACCCGTTTTGTTCTCTACGCTTTGCTCGATCGATTATATCCCTTAAGGCTTAATAACTCTACTCCAATTTATTTCTGGTGGGCAAAACTACATTTAAAATGGAAATTGTCACCGACAAAAACGAAAACAAAGGACTAAATATATTATAGTTCTTAACATGGTTGATGACCTCAATAATTTTTAAACAAATCAAAGTAACCATTCCTAGTAAATCGCGCTGACAAAAATTAGACAAAATAGAAACTGTAGGATTACTACAAGGTCTTCTGTTCTCAAGACTTCCTATTGACAAATTATCAAAAGATTGAACTGCATTTTCGTACATCAAAAGGCTATCTGGAACTTGGGTAGGGTCACAATAACAACCATGTATTTTATTTTCATTTTGAACTCTTCCAAATGTCGAAAACGGCAACCAAACGTGTCAAACAGCAACATTTAAAATTTATAATTACTTTTCTTTCATTAATAATCCTTTTCATATATAGACAAAACTACACATATGTTTCTATCCGTATCATCAGATTGCACGCGATCGTTGTAGCGGATGGATTCACCGAGAGCCTAGCCCGAGTTGAATCCACCTGCTACAATGATCAAGTGTAGTCTGATGATACGAAAAGAAACATTTGTGTTGTTTTGTATTTATTACATGTCCCTTATTTATCTACATGTGTACATAAATTTTAAAAAAGTAGCTCCGCTGAAGCTTCCGTCTCCCACTACAGTGCAATATGACATTGCGTATTGCACGGGCTTATTGAACTCTGTATTGTAACTGTATGAGAAAACTACATGACTTGAAACAAGCTATCGTTAAATCTAGGTCCTTGTATCAATTCCTGGTAATAGGGCATAGAAAAGATTTTAAAATGGTTTGACTCTTTCTTCGACAAACGCTTGACATATAAAGTGAAAGCATGATCTTTCGGATTGGGTCACAAACGCGATTGACTGACGCCATGACCACTTGCACACACACACACACACACACACACACACACACACACACACACACACACACACACACACACACACACAAAATACGAGTTGTCATGCAAGTAGTTACTTTTACGTGTTAGTCTTGATTTTTAAGTTTTTGAATGCAGAACACGTTTCTAACGCATTTAATAGTTCTGTAAAATTACGATATGAATTTACGCGATGAAATCAACCAATCAGAGGCCCTGTTTTGTTTGATATTTAATCAAGTGGCACTAGATATCGTGACACATTTTCATCATCACAAAGTTTAATGTACTAAATACGGATCTAGTTTATAATTTTCATATTTGTGGTATTCTAAATATATATCGTTACTTACTGAATCGTTCGTTTAAAAATATCTGTTCATTTGCTAAATATCGGTTCCTTTGGTAAATATCGGTGACTGAATTGGACGTTTTTTTTCAGTTAAGGAAATGGCATCTCCGAGATCGAAACACACTGTCATTTGGTAATATTTTTAGGTACTAAACATTGTTGACATTTTATGTCTTACATGTGCAAATATTCCCAACATATGTATCCAGATTATCAGATAAAATCAAAAGAATATTTTTATTTCGTTTAGTAAATATCATAAATACAAAATCAAATTATCGCCCCCTTCAGTACATTTTTATCGTTCTTTTTATGATGTAGGAAGAGTCCTGTTCCTCTCGGTCACAAAACAAACTTGCATGCAAGTGCTTGAAAATGTGCAAACAGAATTTACGTGATGAAACGCTGATTTTGACATATATGCTGATAAGAGATGGTATAGATAACGGTACAATGGAAATATAAAATGTGTTTGCACTGGTGTGCTTTTCCTTTTTTGCTTTATATGTGTTTTCATAAATTATCACCTAAGATATTTAGTTTTTTTAAACAGTGTAAAAACCGAGTCAGCATTTCAATTAAATTCCATCATAAAACATTTCTATTAAAGACGATATATTTCAGAATGGCAAACATAAGTTTACGAATGCTGATCGATATGTTTTGAGCCTTGTATTGAAGGAGTTAAGCAGGGTTGTCCATTTTCAACCCTAATGTTCTCCGAATATTTAAAGGGGATAGTGTTTCTTTGTGTATCAAATTTATTATATTTAAAATATTTTGTCATAGATATCACCTTTTTACTTTTCATCTATGTGAAATAAGACTTTGTAGAATTATTGTCAAGGAGGACAACAATTCGTACTGAGCCGAGGACGCCTCATGTTACTTTAGTCTGAACTCAATCGTAAAGCTTTTCGTGCACTATCACAGTAGCTCCGTACCTCAGATCTTGCACCTCGGGCTTTTCATGCTGACATGATAGCAACACAAGGTGAGGATGCCCCTTCATATGCTACCGTAAAAAGATGGGTGGCAGAATTAAACCGTGGCAGGCAGTTAAGAAAAAAAGGTTAAGATCAAGCGCCGGGGAAAGCTCAGTTAAGGTGTCTTGTTTCACCAGGACAATGTCTTCGCTCACAAATCTGTCATTGATATGGCTACCATAAATCATTGTGGCGTTCAGTTGATTCAACATCCCTACCTTTTCAACTCATCTCGCTCGGTAGGACTTCCATCTATTCCCAAACTTGGAAAGGCCATTCCGGTACCCATTTCGAGACAGATGATGACGTCTTTTATGCTGTGGTGGATGTTCGGTACATTAAACACAGAAAATTCTTTAAAAGTGGCATTGAGGCTCTTAAATATTGCTGGCAAAGGTGTATAGACACTGAAGGATTCGATGTTGAAAAATAATGGAATACGACTCCCAAAAGACAAATCCTTACATATGAGGCTCGACAATCATCAATCAACACACGTAGATGTTATGTATGGATTATTCATCCCGTTTTATTCTGTGACTAAAACTAACTTGAAAAAATATATTTCTAGTTTTCAGACGCGTCAGTATCAATAACGGAGGGTTTGTGTATCCCTAATTCATGTTCCCAAGGAGAACTATCAGAAGTCCTTGAGGAGAGTAAGTGCGGAATATTTTATCATCAATCCATATAAAGTTACTAATTTGTTAAAGTTTGTTTACGTTAGGTATCTATCTCTTTATTTCTCTTCCATTTGACACTGTGCACGGTGGACAATTAATCATTTTGTAAACATTATGTCTTTCGTCAAAGTCCATATTGTATTTTTAAACCTGCAGTTATGTACCATTTGACCAGAGTTATCGAGACAAAATATATATCCAGTTTCTTTACAAATTTAATATGCTAATTATTCTTTTTTTTTTTAAATTTAACAATGTATATATATTGACTACCTGATAATTATTTTTTAACAGTTCTAAGTGTCATCCAAGCAGAAAATATAACTATCACAGCAAAGGCAAGATGCGTTCCGAAGACATTGGAATTAGATACAAAGGCAATGGTTGCAATGTAAGAATTGTTAATTAATTGGACACTATACCGATGATTCGAATACAATATAAAAAAATTCTCAGATACCGATGTATAAATCATTAGGATATCCAGGATATAGATACGGATCTGGAAAAAAAATGGACAAACGTGGACCTCTGGAAATCAAGAGGTGGGATCAGGTGTCATGGACTAATAAGCATCCCATGTTGACCGGTCACACCCGCCATGAGTCAACAGTCAAATCCAAATGAAACACGCGGGGAACGAATCCTCGTCACAATTGGTACAGACGTGTCAACAGTCGCTATCGAACAGGTAACTCAACATTTCACTTAGTGAAATAGAGAAATGGCTAACAAGACTATTATACCGACCGTAATATTTGCGGAACGTTGACATCAAACCCTGTTTTCCATATCACTTTCAATAATTTGTTAGTGAGTATATGAAATGTTTATATGTTGATCACGCACTGGTATATCGGCTCATTTGTGAAACATAAACTCCATATGAAGGCGATTGTGGTATATTATTACTTAAATGTGGAAAATTTATGATAATAAGATCTAAAAATATTTCAAATTAACAGATTGATCCTAGGACATCGAGTAGCTTTTAAAATTAAAAAGAAAGCTACCAAAATCTATTTTGTTATTCTAAAATGTACAAGAATAATGCCTCATTACCAGACATTAACGCTCAGTTAGGGTGTCGATTTTGTTTAACTGATAATGCGTATTTAAAAATTGTTTTGTTCCCATAATGTACTAATCAATTAGTTCTTTTGTTTGCGAGTGAGTATGGATATGTCAGCGAGTTTTCCACTTGTGCTCCACAATGTTTTTATTTTCTCGGTCAAGACCATCGACCACCTGATTAAAAAGAAGGACCTGTTTAATCAAAACATCGTAAGTCTGAAGTCGTAAATCAAAAGTTATGTTAACATAAAACAAAAGTTAGGATTGTTTTATCAACACCACCTGTACTCAAGTCTAAGGCATATTCATACGATTTTTTAAGGAAAATATTTAGAATTTATGAAAACTCGTGCCTGCTACATTTACATTTACTCAAGTCTAAGGCATATTCATACGATTTTGTAAGGAAAATATTTAGAATTTATGAAAACTCGTGCCTGTACTTTTACAAAGATAAATCATGTCATTTACAGCAATAAACTAGGTTCTCTGGGTTGTCGTATATACAAAACCTTATTTAGTCGTAAGCCACCAGAAGAAAAAGCTACCGGTGTCCTTTAATTCTACATTTAGATAAATCGACGACATTTTGTCAATTTATTATGACAATTTTCATACATATATCAATACGATATATTCTAGCGAACTAGAAATTAACGATACAACAGAATCAAGCACACACGCTTCATACTTCGATATTTTACTTACTACAGCCACAGACGGGAAATTGGCATCTAAGCTATACGACAAACGCAACAATTTCGGCTTTCCCATCGTAAATTTTCCACATTTAAATAGTAACATCCCACAGTCACCCGCATATGGAGTTTATATTTCACAAATGATCCGATATGCCAGGGAGTGTTCAACATATGAACATTTCATATACAGATGTAAACTACTCAATGACAAATTATTGACACAGGGATATCGAAAACCGCGTTTGATGTCAACGTTCCGCAAATTTGACGGTCGGTATAACAGTCTTGTTTGCGATTAGTCTGTTTCACTGGGTGAAATATTGAGTTGCCTTTTCGTCGGCGGTTGTTGAGACATCTGTACCAATTGAGACGAGGATTCTTTCCTCACGTATTTCATTTGGACTTGACTGTGGACTCACGGCGGGTGTGACCAGTCGACAGGGGCTGCTTACTCCTCCATGTCACCTGATCCCACCTCTTGGTTTCCAGAGGTCCGTGTTTGTCCATTTTTGCCGGATTTGTATCTGTGTCCTAGACATCCTAAAGATTTATACTTTGGTATTTTGATATCCTAATTCTTTGTAAAACAGTCGTAAGAATGGTCCTTAGTCTAAGACTAAAGACCTTTCGTAAAAGGGGCACCAGATTTGGGCAATTGTTGACCAGATAGAAGAAACATTAGCAATTCGGCCAGGAGCTCCATCCACAATTATTTTGTAGAAATCAACGAATACATTTAAATCAGATCACATTAATATTAATTTCATGTCTCATTTCAGAACCATTTTGAGTGTATTAGGGGCATTTGTGATATTAGGCACTGTGTATGACGTCATTTTCATTCCAATCATCTGTAATCAACGTTCCTTGACAACATTTTCGATCAATCGAATAAACGAGAACGGCAATCTAGATGAAAATGTTCCACTCATAAACAAACAGAAAGAAAATTTGGACAGTTTCCGACCAAGTATGTCTACAACTAACACAGACCTATATCACAGTCTTCGGTTTTAATTATTAAAGGGGCCTTGGCTATGTTTTCTAAAAATTATGTTTTTATTTGCCATTAACATTGTTAAACAATTGTTTGTTTGTTGTTATGGATTCAAACAGCAACAAACAGAGAAATGGTTAGCTCATCCATAGTATATCCAAAAGTTATTCCATTTTTCCAAAGATCAAGCCCATTCCAAAAAATAATATAAGCGATCTGTTTCCTACCTTTCATTCGGCTAATGAGCCATGTTTGTTCTTCCGGTAAACAACAAGGTGTTCCTAAACAACTAAATAGCACCTGTATATTGGGCACTCGGTATTCTTCGTAAAAAAATTACCGAAAGTTAATTTGCAATGCTCATAGCAGAGACATATATATATGTTATATATGTCTCTGCTGATAGTAACGGCGGGCAAACAATAACTGATATCACGGATTGCGTTTGGCAAGATTGTTGCAATTTAGCACATGCATTTGTTATTCTAATCACCAGATAGTCTCTTTGGAATATATATGTGGTAAAATATTACATAAAATGGGCATGTAAAACATTTCCTCTATGACAGCTCATATCACTTTAAAGTCTGTCAGCTACGTATGCAGTTGCGAGTCTGCACGCATATGTGTATTATGTTTGAACGAATATAATTTCTTTTTTCAGAAATGATAGAGAATGTGCTTTTGGCATTCTCAATATACACCAATGGTAAGAAGATGTTATCTACCGAACAAAGCTCGGGAAACCTCTCTTGTCTTCACGGAGTCAGATTTCTGAGCATATCCTGGGTAATACTGGGACACTCCTTCGTATATATGTTAAGTTCAACGGGTATGTATGCTATATTGTTTTGAATACAGAATACTAATACCTGAATAAAATATCCAAAAAAGGTTTTTAAAGAATGCTTAAGAATGAAAGAGATTTATCATGTGTAGACATGATATAAAGAAAGATAACTCCTTTAGATTTATTACTGTTGTATATTCATTTAAACACCCGAACAGTACCTTAAAAAATTATGCAAAATGTGGGAACTATTAACTAGAATAAATAAATAAATAATAAAGCGAGAAAGACATATTGATGCAAATCAAGGTTTAATAATGGACAAAATGCATATTGAAGTAAAGTGATAAAAGTAATTACGCAAACGTAGATGTGATATCGAAGTAAACAGGTAACAATGCACAATATTAGGTGCGGAAATTGAGAGAACGATTGTACTTCCAAATATCGTATTATATTCGAGGTTTATTATATATAATAACATTTTGTATAAATCGACTTTCTTTTTATTTGAGTCATATTATATAAGTATATGATTTGATAATTTCTCGTATAAACCGATTTTTGAAAATTTGAATTTGTATATCTGTATATACAGTGAAATTTGTATATAAAGACCCCATTAGGGACACAACAAAACTAGTCTTTATTGGGAGGTGGTTTTTATATAGATTTGTACGCAAATATATTTGGTACTATTGGGGATAGAAACAAACAGGTGGTCTTAATACACAGGTGGTCGCTAAATCAGGTTTTACTGTATATTTTTTCTGTTGTAGGGAACGTCTTGTCGTACACGTCGGAACTTTTCCGACGATTCACTTTTCAAGTGATTGAAAATGGACCTATATCAGTGGATACATTTTTCGCACTAAGGCAAGCTATATTTACATTTTTTACATTTTCTTCTGGATGGTTTTAAACTATGCAATAGTTGATAAAATATCGAATTCTGAAACTGACATTCACAATGAAAACATATTTATCCTTCTTTGTTACCCACACCCAAAAGTGATTGCCGAGCTGGAAAGAATACATATCCAGTATATACTGGTCGCACCAAAACAACACCCAAGCATAGTATTTTATGCAAGATGCATAATTTCAACGGACAATAAGCACTAGAGTTTAATACCAATTGTAGATGATCTACACAAGTAGCCCAATTTTAAAGGACACAATCCTTTGAAATCATATATAAGAATTACGCTATTTGGTATACCTTCACCAGATACAGTTTGTGAGCTATCATATTTGTATATAATACCTTTACTTTATAAGACAGAATACATATCAGGGTCCAGCAAATGTTCCTCCAAACTTTTATCTTTACTTTTACCAAGTTACTGACATGGATTAAGGAGAAAATTTATCAACTCCTAATCCAAGATGCGCGAACAAATAAATGTGGAAACTAAAATATTCCAAATAGATATTAAAATATTTACAAATTTTTTACATAATTGACAACGTTTTGGTTAAAATGGTATCCACAGATACAAATACCTAGTCATTGGTTATAAAATACGCATAACGTCCACCACCTCTCTAATTCTATACAAAATTAGTACGAATAAATTTAAACTGGACTTTCAAGTTATATATATATATATATATATATATATATATATATATATATATATATATATATATATATATATATATATATATATATATATATATATATATATATATATATATATATATATATACCGAATTGTGTTACTTTGTAGCCGATCTGTTTCCTTTAAGCAGACTTCATTCATAGGCCTCTGAATTAAAAGAAGTAAAAGCTAGATGTCATTTTTATTTTGACATTTAGATATCTTGTCGATCTTTTGACAATTGATAATGAACATGTCACACTTATGCGAATGCGATATATCCCAGTTAACCACATAATCAAGCACTCTTTCACATGCTATACACATGGTGCAGAAAGTTAACAAAATACTTTACACCAAGTTATAACTCAACCAAGAAATAGTGGCACTTGTTTCTAAACACTACGGTTCTAATCTAGATCATATCATGGTTGGCATGCCTGTTTTCGGTACAGACATATTGAGGCTACAGTAATGCATGGGGTCAGGTTTTGACGTGTAGGCACATATTTTGGAAAATTGACGGTATTATTTGGGCGGCAGACTAGACTTCTGTCGTGTCACTTTATCTTGGACATCTTATAGATGATTATATGATGATAACAATTCTGTGATGTAAAGTAAATAATAGCAATTGTTATTTTCATTGTGTTTCAGTGGGTTACTTGTATCCTATGTCACACTGAAAGAACTGAGAAAGAAACAAGGGAAAATAAACTGGTTCAAGTTCTATTTTCATCGATTCTGGAGGTATTTGGTACAACTGTTTTACAAATGTAGTACATGGTGAAATTATGTAACAGAGTGTCTGCCTGTTTACCTATCTTACTATCTTTCTTTCTTTCTTTCTTTCTATCAATCAAATCGCCGCTGGGCGTAATTGTACGCGTTACATATAAAGTATTCATATAATCTGTTATGAAGCAGCAAAGCACAAAGATCATATGATAATTATATATATATATATATATATATATATATATATATATATATATATATATATATATATATATATATATATATATATATATATCTTTATAATATTTTTTTTCGTTCTATCCATTGACGTTTTCATCTATTTGTCTATCTATTTAAAATACATATTGAATTAGAGTACATGTTTAAATCCAGATTGACGCCACCGTATATGCTGGTTTTAATGGTTGATGTCTGTCTCTTTCGTTATTTTGGCAATGGTCCCTTCTGGCCAACATCAGGCGTTGAGCACGACGGATGTAAAAATAGTTGGTGGAAGAATTTGTTATATATCAACAATTTTTTCAGCATAAATGAAATGGTAAATAGAGATTTCACACAAATATTTTGTTCCTTTATTAGTCGTGTTACATTTGTTTGATTTATAGAAGTTCAATCAACTACTTACTCCATTCGTGTGCTATTTATTTATTTGGTGGTAATTAAAAAAAAGTGAATTTTTAGCGTTTTATGTAAACTTTTCTTTTATCCTGCATATAAATATTCTGCTTCTTAATACGATGGCCATTCTTAATTAAATTTCACATTTTGAATTTAAATGTTTTAAAAGCTAAGGTTGTCATCATTTTACATGGATTACTCATAGACGGATTTTGGAATATACAATTTTTTTTTAAACTTTTTATATTATCTATTACGGAAATGAAGTCTTATTGCCAGAAACGATTGTCTGGAACATTCATTTGGACTATTATTTTGTATTATATGTTTATAATATTCAACAGAATAAAGTACCATAGTTTCCCTATAATAATACTTGACTCTTCATAAAGGATGAAAAAAACCAACAACTGCCCTATCGCTTTATCGTCCTTTTGAAAGTGCCTTATTTTCGTCTAAGTTGACACATTTGAAATTTTGTTATTATCGAAACATTTTAAGATTTTAAAAATGTTACATTATAATGATATAAGAGGGAAAATGAAAACGGAAAAGAAAGAGTGCTGAAGTCATATAAAATGTAAAAAATTCTAAAATATGTCTTTTACTTTTTTCAGTGTATGCCCTGGTCATGGTATCTATCTAACGATATGCAATTTTTCGTAATCAGCCCTATATTCACCGTTTTATTGTTCAAGTAAGTTAATTTATACAACTGGGATAAAAAGCTTTTAGTGATAGTTCAGATTTATAGCTTTAATATAAATATATTTTTTTTAGTAATCTTAAAAAGAAAATGATGACACGAAATCTATCAATAGAATTTGTATAGATCTATTTCCATGAACAGAGGGATAATGGTCACATACACACATGCAAATATATGTTGTATCTTAGTCAGTTAAGTCTATGTATTTAGATGTATTATTATTTCGGCCTTAAATGATACAACCTTATCTGTCGAAAATTTACATCTATTTTGAATTGGAGCTCAGTTGATATTGTCTAAATGAGCATGTGTTTTTGCCCTCTTTTCATTATTATTACAGTTCACCCCCGTTATAACGCCCTCCGTTATAATACCAAACCCGCATAACGCCGCTATTTCTTGAAGAACGGATTTCCTCCCATATAATTCCCTTATTGTAACTTCAAAACCCGTATAACGCCATCCTTTCCCCCATATGATTCCCTTATTGTAACTTCAAAACCCGTATAACGCCATCCTTTCCCCCATATGATTCCCTTATTGTAACTTCAAAACCCGTATAACGCCATCCTTCCCCCCATATAATTCACTTATTGTAACTTCAAAACCCGTATAACGCCATCCGCTGCCGATTCTGCGGTAAAAATGTTCATTTATACATGGTAAATCCCTCGAACATATCGCCAGACCAGGGGAAAAAAGCTGTGTGTAAAACTGTTAGCCGACGGTAGCTTGATTACTTCGACTGCAAAGGGAAATAACTTGAATATCAAGTGTCATAAATTGGTATCCGGTTGTATGTTAGTGTAGAAGTCAGACGGGGACCATCTTACGAGTTTCACAATTTTCAAATCTCGCCTCCATGAAAGTTGAAAAAAATCGAACGTCGTCTGGTTACACAGCAATTATCACATGTCAAGAAATAATTATGAGTAGATGAGATATATAAACTCAAAATCTTTGTAATACCGGCCTGTCGAAGTGTTATTTTAAACAATAAACAATGAAGCTTAACATTAGAAATGTTTTCGGATCAGGCCTAAGGTTAGAAACAGATCAAGATTTTCCGGCCGTCGAACATGTACTGCTACATATTTTAGATGGTTTAATTTTCGCCATTTTAATAGAGTGGCCAAATTGACCAAACTTAAACAATAGACAAAATATCCGAACTACGATGGTGAGTTGTAAACAGGATATGGTATACAAGAGTATTTAAACATGTCATGACGACCACACCTCAAAAATAGTAAACCTTGATATATTGCCAAACCTGTTATACCGCCAAAATTAAGGAAAACAAAAGGTGACAGTATATCGGGTGTGAACTATACTTTGGTGTTATGTTAATAGTATTTATGTATGTGCAGATTAGCTTCGCTACCAAATCAACCTATTTCTCTGACTCAAAGTATTAGCAAGGTGATCTCTTGACCCTTCCAACCCTAAGTATCTAGATGGTATGTTCTAATTTACTGTTAAGACAAGTCTAGTTTGGTCTGTAGGGTTTAAAGGGTTAAGCTAGAGTGTGGCTACATACCTGGAACTTTTCACTCCCGTTTAATTATCGCCATATTCGCTCTTTGATGAGAGGGTGAATTGAAGATGAAAGCGAAATCTTCACGCTGAATAATTGAACATCTGTGTGACTATGGTGATTAAGGTTGAATTGAAGAGGGTGTGAATGTATTTTCTGTTGTAAAAGGGTGAAGATAAATACAGGTCAAAGGTCAAAGTATTTGGTCAGTAAGGAAAAAGGAAAATCTTATAAAATCTTTAAGATACTAAGATTACTTTATCACGGTATTTTGTCATAACATGGTAAATCGTTATGTATGTTAGATTGCTTTCAATCAACAATTTAATTCCGTAATTGACCTGTCGTGTCGGGCATTTGGCGATAGGTCAATTGGAGTTTGGGATATCCATTGATAATTTTTCATTATACTTATTTCAATCAAGTTATTTTTTATTCTTTGTAGGTACAAGTTCGTTGGTATTGTCATCTGCTGCCTGTTCATTGTTGCGTCCATCATTACAACTGGTTTTATATCATATCAAAATGATTTTTCTAATTCTATGTTGGAAGACATTGTGTAAGTATATGATGGAATGTGTATATACAAGTGCATCTCATATAACGTACATTACAAATGATGCATAAATCCATTACCTGGTTTTTCGGTAACAGCTTATTATTTTATACTAGTGATATCTCTGATGGATAGCACAGTTTAGTTTCTAAATGTCTCGAAAACTTAGTCATTTTACAACAGTTACTCTCAGAGGAATTTAGGAATACTTGTAGGTCATGTTAAATGTTTGGCCTGGTCGGATTCACTTTTTGTTTAGGGACTCTTCATCTATTTTAAATTATGTTTATAATAAATATAATATAAAAGGCAAATTTTACGACGTAGCTAAAACAGTGGGGCGACACGTGAATACGAAAGGTAAATCCGCTCCGCCAAGTTCCATGAATTAGTCTATGCAATGGAATATTATATAATGGCGACTTGACACATTTGGAATAAACTGTTAGACTAACCAAGGTAGTGCGACACTTATGATATTTAGCAAGGTAAGTACAGTGGAACCTCACCTAAAGACCACCTCGATTAGGAGACCACCTCACAATTAAGACCATGAATTTCCAGTCTTTTCATTAAAACTGTATCAGTACAGAACCTCACTTAAGAGACCACCTCACTAATAAGGCCACTTTGAGTCAGTCAGTTAGGTGGTCTTAATAGCGAGGTTCCGCTGTATACAGTTAGCGAGAGTTAATCTTGCAAGCGCAAATCCCGGGTTCGATTCCCAGTACCGGGTCATACCAAATGATTTAAAAAT